>JAADWH010000880.1:0-12589 GCA_023335995.1 Globisporangium nagaii
CCCCCCCCCCCCCCCCCCCCCAGAGCTGAATACCTCGCTCAAACGCGCAATCACGCACGCTCCAGGGCTCCGCTTGCCTGCCTCTCAACGAGCGGACTCCTTTTGGCTCGACTCCGATGTTCTATGAGCATCTTAGCTTGCTTTGTTTATTATCCCACACATGGCCATCTATCCCAACGGAAACCTGTCGAACTGTACGCCCTAGGCGTTCGTGGCGTTCCAGTAGATCTGGCGCTGCTCGTCTTCGTGGCAGAACGGGAACAAGATCTCCGGGTCGGTCTCGTCCGGGTTGAAGAGCTGCTTGCCGCTCGTGTACGTCACGTAGCATCCGAGGACGAAGCAGACGATCGCCACGACGATCGCCGGTACTTTCTCGTACACGGGGATCTTGTGCCAGAGTACCTTCATGTAGAACATGATGGGCAAGATGATCGAATTCATGGTCACGGCCGAGGCACCGATGAAGTCCGTCAAGTCCAGGAAGTGGTCCTTGAGCAGCACGGACGCCACGACGAGCACAGCGATGACGCAGATGCGCAGCACGATGTACTTGAGCACATTCGCGCCGCGGTACTCGAGCATCTCCTCGTCGTCGTTGAGCGAAACCTTCTCGATGTCGGCCATGGACACGACCGAGCCCTTGGACACGCGCGAGAGGCGCGACGTGTCCTCCGACGGCGTCTCGAGCTTCTCGAAGTCCGGCTCGGCGTGCGCGTTCGCCTCGAGGTCCTCAGGCTTGCGCTGGTGCATGCCGAGCACCATGCGCTCGAGCAGGTACAGCGCCGGGTGGAGGATGACCGAGAACGCGATCGTGATGTGCAGCTGCATGAAGAGGTACGCGAGCACGGCCATGCCCTTGTCGGACGCGAAGCCGAGCTTCGAGAGTCCCGTCGTGGCGTTCGGGAAGATCGAGTAGAGCAGGTTGCCCGAGATCTGGCAGCCCACGGCCGAGTAACCGGTACTCGCCAAGATCAGGAAGAGCACGGAGATGGAGGTCATGGTGATGGCGATCACGCGCGGCATGCGCGTCGGGTCGCTGTGCTGGCGCTGCAGCGCTGGGATCACGATGCCGGCGCCGTACGCGAGCGAGAGGTTGCCGAACGTGTTGGCCACCTGCTTGAACGACAGGTCGGGCTTTGGGATCGACGGGTGACCGTCCATGCCGTGGAGCAGCACCGCGATGCCGATGACGTCGGCGATGAGCGTTCCCATGCAGCCGGCGAAGGCTGCGCCGGCGCCTTCCTTCATGGTTGGGATCAGGCACACCGGGAGCACGAGAATCGCCATGAGGATGATCCAGGTCTTGTCGCTGAACGCGCCTGGGAACAAGCTGTCAAGCAGTGTGCCGCCGAGCACGAGGAACGCGCACGGCGTGAGCAGGCAGTTGCTGATCTGGAAGACGAGCACGAGCCAGCGGCCGGTCTTGCCCATGCACCACTCACCCAGGTCGCCGTACGTCTTGACGGATTTTGGCGCCACGAGCATCACCTTGGAGCACGCCACGGACGAGTAAACGTTCGCGAACGCCATGAAGAGCAGTGCGATGATGGCGATGACTGGACCCGCTCGAGAGAAGTTGCCTGGCATGCCGAGCGTACCGATGCCGTAGACGCAGCAGAAGAGGTTGAACGCGATCTTGGCGTCCTCCATCGTGAAGAACGGCTTGCCGCTGCCCATGGTCGCTGCTGTTGACGAGGTGCTGGAGCTTGTGTGTGCTGGAGAGGGTGGTGGAGCTCGTGTGGTCAGGACGAGGCAAATTGGCAACTGGTTGCTCTCCGGGAGCGGCAGATCGCTCGCTTGGGCAACGAGCCTTCTCACGCTCTCCTCGGATAAGCGGAAACAGCAGGCTCGGTGTCTCCGCGTGAGCGAGTGCTGATCGAGCGAGAGAGAGACATCCGTCGCACACACTCTGTCTGTGTGTGCTAGACGGCAGCGAGTGGCTGGCTGCTGGCGAGAGAGGAACGAACGGAGCAAGCGAGAGAGCGAGCGATTTGGCGAATCGGTAGATCCTGCTGCGCTCGCTGCCTGTCCTGGCTCTGCCCGGCTCTGTGTTGTGACAAGCCAGAGGTTGTCCCGGGATATATGTTTCCAGCTTGTCCCGATATTTGTTTGACAAGCATGCGCTACAAGCCCAGCGAACATCCTCGAAAGCAGGACGGCCATTCATTGTTGTCCGTTGGCGAAATGGGGATGAAATGCTCATCCTCCTACTGCGCTGAGCGCCTCCGAGGTGTCAGGGTGGACGCAAGCGAGTCGAATCCCTGCGAACAACTGAGCTTGCTGCAAACCGAAACGCAGATTTCTCAGCCTCGGAAGTCGGCGCTTTGTATGGTTGGCTGTAGGCGTATGTCGAACACCTCTCGACGCATCGACAGCGTGGTCGTGACGTTTGTTTGGTGTGGAGAGCTGGCTGGCATTTAGTCTACGATACCGCGTCGGCGCGCCGCTAGATATATATATATATATATATGTGTGTTCCGCTGGTGGGGCTGTGCGTAAATGGTTCGCTATCATGATCGAACGCGATTGAGCAAACGCAGACCCGCGCTCCGTTTTTCGCAGCAGCAACTATCGAGATCGAGTTTGCTCCGGATTACTGCGGTTCTTCATGGTTGCTCTGTGAACCTTGCCTTGGGCTGCTGTGCATATTGATGCAGCTGGGCTCGTTCGATCAAGACGCAGGCGGTCGTGTCCCCCACATCCAAACAACGGCTTTCGCCTCGCACCACCGCGCCAGATGGCTCGGTTCACAAGCGGAAAAGGGTGCGTCGGCGCAGGATGGAGGCGCTCGCGTCCAAACTTTCGATTGGAAGCCGGGATCACGTCAAGAGGATGGTTTGATGGGTGGGGCAGTACCAAACCGCAACGACAAGCAGAAGCGAGAGAGCGAGCAGGAACGGATACCCTCAGCCCAACTCTGCCCAACTTCCGATTAACGCTGATCCCGAGCGCCAGCCTGCGGCAATGTGTCCAGCCCTTCGATAGATTGATGTGCTGATGTCCGTGTGCTCGCAGTCGGCTATGTATTGAGTCTACTGAGCGCGCAGCTTCTCACCACTGCTCAGCTACACCTCGTGCTCGCTGGGATCACCGGCTCGGCGTCGAGATTCTCCGCACAGCAGCGCTTTCAGAGCGCACGCTGCAGCCTTGCGGGAACAGCAAAGTCGGGCGATCTCAAGTGAATTGCATCGAGCGCGTGCGTGTTTGCTCAATCACTCCCACCCGAACTTCAGACTTCGTCGAACGCAAGAGTTCCCAGCTTCAACCGGGGGCGAGCACCTCAAGCGCTCGCGCGTGGCTTGCCCTACTTCAATGCGCCAGCTCCATGCGTTGCCACGACGTCGATCTCGGAGGATTTCAATACCACTCGGTTTTGCACTGGACATTCCTAGGTGAATTATGGCTCAGGAGCTCGCGGCGCACGAGCTGAGATCAACGAGAGATCCGCATCGGAGCTCCTGGGATATATCGGACTCATTCAAGCAGATCCAAAAGAGACGGAGCGATGCGTCCCAGAGACAGGACACTCACCATCCTCGCGTGTGTCTCTCTGCGAAGCAGACAGGGAGATGTGTTCAAGAGACAGACGCGCGCCATGCGTCCACATGAAACGGCCGAAGTGGACGCAGGCTTGTGCTCCACCAGTGCCAGCGCCAGCAGCTCTTCACACCAATCGATGAGGAGTTCGTTGTGAGGCTGTCGGCCACACCAATGCTGTGTCTAGCATCCTGCCAGGCTGTTGTCTCCTTTCCCGCAATAAGTTGCACAGCTCGTTTGGAGGAGGTGCGAGGGCTGCAAGCAATCGATCCTCCCAGTCGCTCGTGATTGACAGCGGAGTATCGCAATCGTCACGCTGCCTCGCGCGTTGTCGTCGCACTGCTGCTGCTGCTGCCAGCTGTCGCTTGTCCCTGGCAATCTCGATCGAGGCTCGAGCGTCAGAAATGCCGAAAGGCGTCGTCACAGCAGCAAACTCGCTCGCGTGTCCGGATCTGGCAACCCAGTGCGAGCCCGAGTCCACTTGTGCTCATGGAGGTGGCTTCCGCGAGTTGTCCTGGCGCGGCTGATAAGCAGCGCAGTGTGTCTACTTCATGATATGATACCATGTTCAAACAACATGTCGTGCGTGTACTTTGAGTTCGTTGGTGCTCCCCGCCTTGCCACCGCCAGCATTGGGATGCCAGCATAAATATGTGTGTGGAGGCTCTGGCGTGACAGGCTTTCTCATCCTGTCAACGTGATTAGATGAGGCACAGCGCCGTCCAGAGTGCGCAGAATATCCGACAGATTGGACGACCTCTTGAATGGATGAGCGAGCGAGCGAGTTTGCCAGTCTGCTCCTCATCGAAAGAGAACATCACTCGCAGCGACAGAGCTGGTACTCTCCGATACCTCGGGCCATGTCACCGGTGATACTGTGATTCTTGTGCCCAAGTCGCATCGATCAGGCAATCCACTCGGCAATGCCCTGCAGCGCTCTGCTGACTGGACGAGATCTGGGACGCTCAGCCACTCGTGGAGTGTGCCGGTGGCGCAGGGTTGATTTCAGTCTCGAACTTGCTGCCTTCTCCTCACACCGGACTGCTAGCCGCAGTTACTCTCTCCAGCTCTCAAACACCAGACTGTAACCATGAGCACAACCAAGAAGCCGTTCTTCACGCTCGAAGACGCTAAGATCGCGTTCAACCTCTTCTGCTGCGTCTACGGTATCGGTACGCTCGGCATGCCAGGCAACTTCTCGCGCGCCGGACCAGTGCTCGCGGTCATCGCGCTGCTCTTCATGGCGTTCGCGAACATCTACGCCTCGGTAGCGTGCTCCAAGGTGATGCTGATCGCGCCAAAATCCGTCAAGACGTACGGCGACCTGGGTGAGTGGTGCATGGGCAAGACCGGCCGCTACCTCGTCGTGCTCTTCCAGATGCTCGACTGCCTGCTCACGCCGTGCGCGTTCCTCGTGCTCGGCGGTACGCTACTCGACAGCTTGTTTCCGGGCGCATTCAGCCAGTCCACGTGGATCATCCTCATGGCGCTCATGGTGCTGCCGGTGTGCCTGATCCCGACGCTCAAGGAAGGCGCCGGCGCCGCGTTCGCCGGCTGCATGGGAACGCTCATCGCCGACATCATCGGTATCGGCATCCTCATGCATGGCATGAGCGGTCACCCGTCGGTGCCATCGCCCGAGCTCTCGTTCAAGCAGGTGGCCAACACGTTCGGCAACCTCTCGCTCGCGTACGGCGCCGGCGTCGTGATCCCAGCGCTGCAGCGCCAGCACAGCGACCCGACGCGCATGCCTCGCGTCGTGTTCATCACCGTGACGTTCATCTCGTGCCTCTTCCTCATCCTGGGTCTCACGGGCTACTCAGCCGTGGGCTGCCAGATCTCGGGGAATCTGCTCTTCTCAATCTTCCCAGACTCGACAACAGGCTTGTCCAAGCTCGGCTTCGCGTCCGACCAAGGTATGGCCGTGCTCGCGTACCTCTTCATGCAGCTGCACATCACGATCGCGTTCTCGGTCTTCTGCGCGCCGGCGTTCTACATCCTCGAGCGCATGCTGCTCGGCATGCACAAGAAGAAGCTTCAGCTGGGCGAGGACAAAGACGTTGACGGCGACGTTGAGGCGCTTCCCTACAAGGCAGCCGAGAGCCCGAGCGACGAGCTCCGAACGCGCATGTCCAGTAAGGGATTCTCCTCTGTCGTCTCGCGAGCCGACACGGAGTTCGACGGCGACGACGAGACCGAGCAGGAACGACTCGAGTACCGCGGCGCGAATGTGCTCAAGTACGTCGTGCTGCGCATCTGCGTCGTCGCGCTGCTCGTCGTTGCCTCCGTGCTGCTCCGCGAGCACTTCCTGGACTTGACGGACTTCATCGGCGCCTCGGCCGTGACCATGAGCTGCATCATCCTGCCGATCGTGTTCTACCTCAAGAAGCTCTGGACGACGCTCCCGATGTACGAGAAAGTGCCGGCGATCGCCATCGTCATCGTCTGCTTCGTCCTGGGCTGCTACGTGACGTACACGTCTGGCAAGAACTTGTTCAACCCGGACGAGACCGACCCGGAGATCTTGTTCCCGTTCTGCCACGAAGACGAGCAGCGTCAGATCTACTGGAACGCCACGAGCCTCTAGACAGGAGCAGCACTTCTCTGGCTTTGGCACCAATCAAGCAAGCAAGGTATGTGGATCCTGTGGCAATTCCAGTGCGAATGAATCCGAAAGCAGCGATTGTGTGAGGTGCAAATGCTTTCTTTACATTATCCAACCATTCCCTCTCTCTCTTTCTCTCTCTCTCTGATGGACACTAACACTAACACTAACACTTGCTTCTTTCTACCTCGTCTTCTTGAATGCAGGCAGGCGATCGGAGATCTAGGAATCTCGCGATCTCCAGAAAGGGACGGAGCTCTACGCCGTGGCGTTGAAGTAAATCTCGCGCTGGTGGTCCGCGTGGCAGAACGGGAAGAGGATCTCCGGGTCCGTGCTGTCCGGGTTGAACAAGTTCTTGCCAGACGTGTACGTCACGTAGCATCCGAGCACGAGGCAGACGATGACGACGAAGATCGCCGGGATCTTCTCGTACATCGGGATCTTCGTCCAGAGCTTCTTGAGGTAGAACACGATCGGCAGGATGATGCAGCTGACGGTCACGGCCGAGGCGCCGACAAAGTCCTGCAGGTCGAGGAAATGGTCGCGCAGCACGACCGAGACGATCACGAGGACGGTCACGACAGCCACGCGCAGGATCACGTACTTGATCGCGTTCGCGCCGCGGTACTCACGGGACTCCTCCTCCACGTCAAGCGACAGGCGCTCGATGTCGGCCATGGACACGACCGAACCCTTGGACACGCGCGAGGTCTTGCCGTCCACAAGCGCGTCCTTCGGCGTCTCGTTGGCTTCGTAGTTGTACGGCGCCTCGAGGTCCTCAGGCTTGATCTTGTGCATGCCAAGCACCATGCGCTCGAGCATGTAGAACGCCGGCGCCGCGATGACCGAGAACGCGATCGTGATGTGCAGCTGCATGAAGAGGTACGCGAGCACGGCCATGCCCTTGTCGGACGCGAAGCCGAGCTTCGAGAGTCCCGTCGTGGCGTTCGGGAAGATCGTGAAGAGCAGGTTGCCCGCGATCTGGCAGCCCACGGCCGAGTAACCCGTGCTCGCGAGCACGAGGAACAGGCACGAGATGAACGTCACGGTCACGAACACGATGCGAGGCATGCGCGTCGGGTCGCTGTGCTGGCGCTGCAGCGCTGGGATCACGATGCCGGCGCCGTACGCGAGCGAGAGGTTGCCGAAAGTGGTCGCCACCTGCTTGAACGAAAGCGCTGGCGATGGCACGCCTGGGTGACCGCTCATGCCGTGGATCAAGATCGACACACCAATGATGTCGGCGATGAGCGTTCCCATGCAGCCGGCGAACGCGGCGCCGGCGCCTTCCTTGAGCGTCGGGATCAGGCACACCGGCAGCACCATGAGCGCCATGAGGATGATCCACGTAGACTGGCTGAATGCGCCCGGAAACAAGCTGTCGAGCAGGATGCCACCGAGCACGAGGAACGCGCACGGGATGAGCAGGCAGTTGGCCATCTGCGAGACGACGACGAGGTAGCGGCCGGTCTTGCCCATGCAGAACTCGCCCAGGTCGCTGTACGTCTTGACCGAGCGCGGCGCCGTGAGCATCACCTTGGACATGACGACCGAGGCGTAGATGTTTGCGAACGCCATGAAGAGCAGCGCGATGACCGCGAGCACTGGTCCAGCGCGCGAGAAGTTGGCCGGCATACCGAGCGTACCGATGCCATAGACGCAGCAGAAGAGGTTGAACGCGATCTTGCAGTCCTCGAGGGTCAGGAACGGCTTCTTGGTTCCGGTCATCGTGGGCGTGGCGGGCTTGAGACGGACGGTGAGATGGGGATGCGGAGCTTGAGGCGGGCGGCTTGGGCTGAGAGGGAGCTTGAGGAGGCCGAGGCGAATTGCAAACTGAGCAATGGCAGTGGGGGTGCGGGGCTCTCCGCGCTCTGGACCGCGAGAGTTGACAAACTCCCTCCTGCTCTCGCTCTTAGGCGAGACCCACGCGACGAGAGGCGGCAGCTCCTGTGTCCTGGGTGCTTGTTGAGGTTGGCGGAGAGAGAGAGCGCGAGCGACTTCCAGTAAGCAGCGGCGGCACCCAGATGACAGGCGGAGGCAAATAGAGGCGGAGCGAAAGTGATCTTGGAGATCAGAAAATAAAAAGGGAGCACGGAATGAACGAATGCGCGTCTCGGTTTTGTGCGCGCTTGTATACGCACCATGAAAAGGGTCTCATGGAACCAATATAGCCTCGTGTTTGCTTGTGTCGCAACTCCAGAGAGGTTTATGTCGATAAAAGCGCTTCGTAAAAAGGAGAGTGGGCGAGAGCGTGAGATGAGACCCCGAAGGCGGAAGGTGGCTACACAATCCTGGTCAGCGGAGAACGCGAGAGAATGGTTGTTTTATACATCATTGCAAAGAACCACAGCGTTGCGGCTCGTGCGTCGAGCAATATGGGATGGCAAGAGGGCTGCTTGACCATTTGGCATCACTGGTTGAGTTGTCGAGCCTCGGGTGTGCCTCCTGCACGCTCGTGTGGAAAGAGAGCGCGGTGAGCGCGCACAGGCAGGCAGGCAGGCAGGAAAGGCTGGACGATGCACCTTCTTTCGCGGTGTGTCTGTGTAAGGAGAATCAAGTGGGTCCACAGCCTTGAACGCAAATTGGCCCGAGTTGCCCGTCTTTTGTGCGGAATCGGCACAAGATCGCTGGCGTCTCTTTTCTTCGCTGCTCCAAATGCACTGCAGGCTCGCCGACGAGAGTTTGACTTGGGTTTTGAAGGGAACAGCTGCAGACAGCTGGCAAGCAGCACCGGCACCAAAGACGCCGTCAGTCAGCGTTGTTTGCCGCCGCTGAGATCATCATCACGCATCGAGCTGCGTGAGGAATGGCCGAGAAGCGCTGCAGTGTGCTGCTGGCTTGCTTGGAACCATGACTCTGCGCTTTTGTGTGTGTTTTCACGGCTCTCAAATGCGCCGCCTCAGGACTCGACCGCCAAGGTTTCCGAGATCGGACTCGAGCATACAAATGCCAGGATTAAAATGCAGCCTCACGAGAGCTCGAATACAGCCCGTTTATGCGATTTAAGTCTCGAAAAGCCCCATCATCGAACTCGGCCCGCTTTTGTCACAAGTTGCCAAGAGACAGGACGTCCCGTCTCAAAAACATGACGCTGCCGCCATCATCCTCGTTTGGCCAATCTGTCAATCTGTCCAGCAGACCGGCAAAGCGCCTGGGATTTGAGCCCGCGGTGCCTCTGCCTCTGTCAGCAGCAGCAGCAGCAGCAGCAGCATGGACAGCGCTCTTGTCGACATCTCGTCCTCGACGCGGCCCCCTCGCGCCGACTGGCTACCTGCGAGCTTTGCGTTCAGTTGGGGAGCCTTTGCCTCGGGTTCTTTTTCTCTCGTCGTCCGCGTTGCCCGCTGCAAATGCACATCCGACGCGCGCGATCTCGTGTCTCTTTGCAGTTCGTGTGTGTGTGTGTGTGCGCGCGCTTGTGTGTGGATTGCGATCGGCGCCTCCGTGTATGATGCGTCGAAAGTGCAACTGGATCCGCTCCGTATCTATTTAACACGCACTCCCTTGCGGTTTGACTCGTTTGGCTATGGCATCGCGCGCAAACGGATGCGTAGACACGTTGAAATGAGCTCCTGGGCTGCTGCACTTCTCGGTCCATTTCTGTAATTAACTGCCGAAGGAAGCAAGCAAGGGAGGGAGGAAGGTGCTCGCTCTGCACGAGTATATACTCGCGCTCGCCTGCGTGGCTCCTGGCAGCGTGGATCGTCAGCCAAGCGCCTCGCTCACATCCACATCCACATGCGAGCAGGCAGCCAGCCTGCGTTAGCTAGCTAGCCCTGCAGAGGGAGGAGGGGCAAGCGACTTGGAGGCACCGCAGCCAGCCAGCCAGCCAGCAGACACAAACGCATCCTCATGCATTACCGAAACGACTTGTTTGCCGACTTAATTACGAGAGAGAGAGAGAGAGAGAGAGAGAGAGAGAGAGAGAGGGTTGGCCAAGCCAAGCCCAGGCCCGCAAAGCCGCCCGCACCGAAGTCGCAGAACTCGGAGGCGCCAACCAATGAGCGCGGAGCTGTGGTAGTTGCTGCGCCGTTTGCGGATCCGATGCCAGGTGACGCGGTCGACGTCGACCCAAAAGCAGCCACACAACCGCGCTTGAGCGAATTGCACCTCCTGTGCTGCCGTGTGCTTGAGCCGGTGCAATTGTGGAAGCAGTGCAGGTCAGAGCCGAGCCACGCGTCAGCTCATGCGCAGGCATTGGTAGTTGCTATCCACAGTGGTCGATGGAATCTTCTTTGGCTATCTTGTATCGCTATGTTTTATCGCTAGCCATATCCAGGCACTGCGCTTAGCCGTATCCCTCTCACTTCGGATCCCGCAGCTTGAACCTGGTGATGTGCCTCCCAATCTCCCTTTCGGCATCCCGCTCCGCCTCTTTCAGCTCATCGGACTCAGCCACATCACATCGCCTCTCTTGTTGTTGCTCGTAGCTGCTGTGAATGTTGCAGCTGTGGCGAGGACCTTTTCGGAGCCGCCTCTGATCGACCGGCAGAGCGAGCGCATCCTCCTCCGCAAGCCCTCCCTCGCTCACCAGATCAGGAAGAGGGGACGGGGAGGGGACTTTCGACCCGAGAGCTCTCCTCTCCATATCATGCTGACTGGCGCAGCAACAATCTCGACAGGACAGCTCGAGCGCACAGTAGAGAGCTAAAGAGATTCTCAATGAGCGAGTGACCCCGCCGCCGCCTCGTATCAAATCTCGCTGGAAGGAGCCCTCCTCTTCGATCGTGTGCGCTTCGTACCTCGATGAGCTGAGAGCTGAGAGCTCGCGCTCTCAAGGAGCCTCCTCCTGCTACTGCTGCTGCTGCTACGTTCGGAGCACAGCTCGCGGCCTCGACAACCGAGACGCACACTT
Source organism: Globisporangium nagaii (assembly GCA_023335995.1). Taxonomy (NCBI): domain Eukaryota; phylum Oomycota; class Peronosporomycetes; order Pythiales; family Pythiaceae; genus Globisporangium; species Globisporangium nagaii. Next base: position 10,995 of record JAADWH010000880.1, read on the forward strand.
TCCGATTCGCCTCGCATCAGCCACACCAAGCAGTCCAGCCTCCTTCCCGTATCTCAAGCGAATCAGCAGCAGCAGCAGTAACCATGGGTAGCGCCAAGCCGTTCCTCACGATGGAGGACTGCAAGATCGCGTTCAACCTCTTCTGCTGCGTCTATGGCATCGGTACGCTCGGTATGCCGGCCAACTTCTCGCGCGCTGGACCAGTGCTCGCGGTCATCGCGCTGCTCTTCATGGCGTTCGCGAACGTCTATTCGTCCGTGGTGTGCTCCAAGGTAATGCTCACGGCGCCGCGCTCGGTCAAGACGTACGGCGACCTGGGTGAGTTCTGCATGGGCAAGACCGGCCGCTACCTCGTCGTCGTCTCGCAGATGGGCAACTGTCTCCTCGTGCCGTGCGCGTTCCTCGTGCTCGGCGGTACGCTGCTCGACAGCTTGTTTCCGGGCGCATTCAGCCAGTCTACGTGGATCATCCTCATGGCGCTCATGGTGCTGCCGGTGTGCCTGATCCCGACGCTCAAGGAAGGCGCTGGCGCCGCGTTCGCCGGCTGCATGGGAACGCTCATCGCCGACATCATTGGTGTGTCGATCTTGATCCACGGCATGAGCGGTCACCCGTCGGTGCCGTCGCCCGACCTCTCGTTCAAGCAGGTGGCGACCACTTTCGGCAACCTCTCGCTCGCGTACGGCGCCGGCGTCGTGATCCCAGCGCTGCAGCGCCAGCACAGCGACCCGACGCGCATGCCTCGCATCGTGTTCGTGACCATCACGTTCATCTCGTGCCTGTTCCTGATCTTGGCGAGCACGGGCTACTCAGCCGTGGGCTGCCAGATCTCGGGCAACCTGCTCTTCTCAATCTTCCCGAACGCCACGACGGGACTCTCGAAACTCGGCTTCCCAGCTGATAAGGGCATGGCCGTGCTCGCGTACCTCTTCATGCAGCTGCACATCACGATCGCGTTCTCGGTCATCGTGTCGCCGGCGTTCTACCTCCTCGAGCGCATGGTGCTTGGCATGCACCAGAAGAAGGTCGAGGACATCGAGGCGCCGTACAACTACGAAGCCAACGAGACGCCGAAGGATGACGCTGCCAAGACCTCGCGCGTGTCCAAGGGTTCGGTCGTGTCCATGGCCGACATCGAGAAGGTCTCTCTCGACGTCGAGGAGGAGATGCGCGAGTACCGCGGCGCGAACGCGATCAAGTACGTGATCCTGCGCGTCTGTGTGGTGATCGTGCTCGTGATCGTCTCGGTGCTGCTGCGCGACCACTTCCTCGATCTGCAGGACTTCATCGGCGCCTCGGCCGTGACCATGAGCTGCATCATCCTGCCGATCGTGTTCTACCTCAAGAAGCTCTGGACGAAGATCCCGATGTACGAGAAGATCCCCGCGCTTGTTGTCGTCGTCGTCTGCCTCGTGCTCGGATGCTACGTGACGTACACGTCTGGCAAGAACTTGTTCAACCCGGACAGCACGGACCCGGAGATCCTCTTCCCGTTCTGCCACGAAGACGAGCAGCGCCAGATCTACTTCAACGCCACGGCGTAAGCCTGTGGGGTTACTGCGAGAACCTCTCGCGAACGAAGCGGTTGATCGATA
>JAADWH010000881.1:0-12584 GCA_023335995.1 Globisporangium nagaii
ATCCCGACAGATCTGGGACTGGCTCGACCAGGACTCTGCGTCTCGCGTGCGATCTGAATCTGGCGATGCGGGTCTGAGGTAGAGTGACGGTCTGCGGACTGGAGCGACGGGGCTGGGAAGCAGAGAACACTTCGTCACAACCGCCCCTTGGCGGATCTGGCGCGCAGAGCGAGTGACTCGTGACAGGTACGCCACGTGAGTGATGTCGTCTCTGCACTGATGCTTCTGTCGTCGTTCACACTCGTCCTCGTCGCTCTGTTCCTTCCGTGGGCTGGTAGAGGCGCACGCTGACAACTCGGATCTTTCGCTCATTCGTCGTCTTGCTCGGCCCCATACACTGCACCATGTCTTCTTCGACGCCACCGACACCAGCGCAGGATCTGTGCGAGTCCCCTTCTGTGCTCGTGGTGAAGCTGCCCGTGTTGGATCTGCCGAGCGCTCCGTCGTCGTCTATTCCGGACGGCTCCACTGGTGATGTGGCGGCTATTGCTCCTTCGCACGGTGCATCGTCGCCTGATGTGGGTCGCCACGTCGGCGATCCTGCGTCTGCTGCAGTTGAACATCGGCCAGGAGCTCCGGGAAGCCGACCCGCACTTTCGGTACAGTCGCTCGCGTCTGGATCGACTGATCCAAGCTACCAGTTCTCTGGATCTCGTGCGCCGGCGTCTGCAGCTGCTGGTCTCTGGTCTACCGTCGACTCCGCGTACATCCGTCGGCTCGCAGCTGGAGATATTCCCCGCGAATTGCTCCCGGATACGGCGGCCAGCTTCCACGTTCCTCTGGCTTCGACGGTGGCGCTCGAGCATCACTTCCACACTGTGAACGAGCTTGCTCGGGACCACGGCCCAGAGCGCTTATTGGAGAAAGTGCGGGCTGGATTCGAGCTTCTGCGTCGTTCGCTGTGTCGGATCCGCGATCTAGAACGCGCTCAGCCTCTTCAGGTGGCGGAACTGGAGGACCGGCTGCTGGTGGCCGAGGACCGTGAGCGCCACCTCGCCATGGAGCGTGATCAGCTTCGACAGGAGCTTCGCGTGGTCGAAGAGACGCGAGATCTGGATCGCGATGCGTCTACGCGTCAGCTGACATCCGCCAGGGACGACTTCCTCGAGTACCGCTTGGACCTCGAGGAGGAGATCGAGCGAGTGAAGACCGAGCTGCGTGACGCAAAGGAGGATTTTGCTCAAGAGCAGGTCGTCGTTGCCAAAACTCAGGGGCTCCTGACGAGCAAGGATGCGCAGCTCACACGGAAGAAGATCGCCATGCAGAAGCTGGAGACGAGTGCTGACGACTTGACGGCTGCAAACACGAAACTCGAAGAGGAGAACTTGGGGCTCAAGAGGGAGCTTCACGACATTCGGTCACAGCTCATCTCCGATCCGGATCGACTAGCGGACGTCCTTTTGGCCGGGACGAACTTCGCGGGATCTCCATCGGCGCTCCGCAGCCTCCTTAACCTCCTTCAAGTGGATCCTGGGTACGGCGCGGATTCGCTCGACTACTTCGTGCAGGTGGTGCCAACGCAGGCAGACTTCACGATCGCGAATCGGATCCATTCTGGATCTGGATCTGGATCTAGACCTCGGGCTGGATCGCGCGCTGGATCGGACACGGGGTCAGTGACTGGACCTGGAGCTCGATTCGGTTCTTCGTTGCCTGCGCAGACGTCTCCGCGATACCTGACTCTCGATCCTGCACTGGTGAGCGCAGCTGTCGCCGCCCATGAGGGCGAAGAGGAGACCGAAGAATCTGCGGAGGATGTGAGCATGCCAGATCAGTGTTTTGTCGAGGATGTGATGTCGATCTCCGGCAGTTCTTCTGCTGCGACACCCGCTCCTTCTGATTTTGATCACGCGTTCGCGACGTCGTCGGATGAGGCCGAGGTCGACTACTCGTCGGTACCCACTCCGCCAAAGCGCAAGGCTCCAGAATCTGCAAGTTCCCGAGTTGCATCCGCCCTTGGGTTCAAGCCTGTCGCGAAGACCAAGAAGTCGCGGGCTGATAGCGTCACAGTGTTCGGCATCCCCGTTGTCCCTGCATCCAACCAGACGCCGGGTTTTCCGGACCTCGAGCCGAAGACCCAGGCGGCCAAAACCACGCTGAGGGATCGTCTGGATCTCGCGCAGTATCGGGATCTTCTTGTGACGAAGCCGTGGATCGAGATGTTCGAGAGTCGTCGTGCTGTTTTGTGCCTGCATGACGACGCGAACCTTTCGGCCGCCGTTCGAGATCTCGTTCAGCGCGTGGTCGACTGCATGTACGTGCATCGACAGGCATACTGGGAGAGACAGCACTGGGTCTTGCTCCCGCCTGGAAGTGACGAATACCGTGACCGTCACGCTCGGGCGAACAATTTCACGAAAGCTTGGTCCAAGATCTCGGAGTACGCGAAGAAAGCGGCACCTCCGCCCAGCTTTTGGTTGGAGCCAGGGCTTTGGGTCCGCCCAAACTTCCCGTGCTCGTGGATAATTCAGGATACGCGGATTGTAGCGCTGCAAAGACAATTGACGGCGCTGGATCAGGATCGCCCAGAGCTCGTTAGATGGAAAACACGCCCGCAGAAGTACTTGGCACTGGCACATGGGATGCATGAGCTGCCGTTAGCCAGACAAGTCCCGCTCCCGGATCCGACTGCGTCGCTTGTTCGATCGGCATCTCCGGCGGACAAGTCGTCGGGCGGGGTCAATGGTGAAAGCGGATCTGGGGAGGAGCAGGATGCTTCGGAGTCGAAGGGCGAGGATTCTGGGCCCGGATGACGTCTGTCGCCCTCTGCTGTTCATTCGAAGCAGGGACTCATCGGCTTTGCACTGGATCTGGTACGTTTCGTGTTCGTCGCTTTGGATAATCGCATTCTTGTGCAGCTCTTTCTCTTTGGTCATCTTTTGTGTTTCTTTTGGATCTTGGCTTGACTTGAGTCGGACTCTGGATTGTTGTGTCGGCATCTGGTACCGAGGTTGGTCTTGGAGATTGGTCTTCATCTTCACTCATTTTGTTGTTGTTGTTGTATGCAGCGTACGCAGAGCCAAAGCGGATAAAACTGTCTTTCTCTTGCGAGAACTACAATTCGATCGGCTCTTCGTCTGCTGACTGCATGGCCCGGAACCTCGCTCGAGCTCGTGCTCCTTTGTTGAACTCGTAGATCAGCCGGCCGCAGCTCAGGTTTTTCGCTGGCACCCATTCAAGATCTGGGTAACCCTTCCATTCGACCTGGAACTCTCGTGTACGCCTGGAGCTCCTTGTCTTTTTCAACCATCTCACGTCTCGAATCGACTCCACTTCGTAGATCCCGGCAGCCTCTCGGCTGGACCAGCTGTCTTCTGGGAGCAGCGCTGCGTCGAAATCCAGGTCGGGATGCACTGGGCTCATCGCAGTCGTCGGTCGGTCTGGCTCGAGAGCACGTGACTTCAGACGACTCACGTGAACCCAAGGATAGAACCGATAGTCCGCCCCCTGGATCTTGAGCCGATAGCGAAAGTCCTCACTTTTTTCCAGGATCCGGAATGGCCCATGCCACAGGTGTGCAAGCTTCCGAGATAGACCTGGCCTCACGCGAGCCATGTAGAGCCACACCGCATCACCGATTTCGAACCCGGCCTTCACTCGCTTCGACAAGTCGCTCCAGATCTTGGTCTGTTTCTCGGATCTGACCTTCTTCGCTTGGATCTGGAGATCTCGCGCGACGCTTGTCGCAGTCTCGTACTGGCGTTGGATCTTGAGTCTCCAGAAGTAGCTCTCCCGCTGGTCGACTTGCGAAGGCGGCTTGCTCAGCATCGCAGACATGGTTGTTTTGGCATCCCACCCATGGACCAAGTAGAACGGAGTCTCGCGACGAGTTGCGTCAAACGATGTGTTCAGTGTGAACATCAGTTTTTCTGCGATCTCGTCCCAGTCGTCCTGATCTGGGCTTTCAACGTATGCTCGCACACTCCGGATCACAGTCTGGACGGAGCGCTCTTGCTGGCCATTGGCCTGTGGGCGGTATGCGAGTGTCGCTCGCTGTTGGCTCCCCATCATTTCGCGAAAGTGAGTGAACACTTCGCTCATGAATCGTGGGTCTCGGTCATGGCGGATGACAGCGCTGGCTCCATAGTTCCGGAACACGACTCTCTCGTACGCTTCGGCGACATCTTGTGCAGTAGTCGAGCTCATCGGTAGACACATGCAAAATCCGGAGAACGTGTCTTGGAACAGGAGCAGCGCTGTGTTGCCGCGAGCGGATCTGGGGAGCGGGATGACGAAGTCCATGGAGAGGATGTGGAAAGGATATGCAGCAATCATGTTGCCTGGTGAGGGTCCCGGATTACGTGGTGTCCCTTTCCCTGTCACGCAGTCAACACAATTCTGCACGTACCTTTCCACATCCGCGTACATGCCGATCCAGTGGTATTCCCGCCTCGCTCGTTCGTACGTTCGCATGACTCCTTGGTGACCGCCTTGGAGATCTGCGTGGCACATGTGAAGAATATCTTCCCTGAGGTTGAGCGGGACAACAAGTCTCGCAGATTCCGCCATCTCTCTCGGACGCCCTTTGGCTGGAGCGCTCAGGAAGAGCAGGATCTCACTGGAGTCGAGGACGAAGCGATCAACGATTTTGGCGACCTCCTTCGCGTCCTTCTGGGTGAGCTTCGCGAGATCGCCTTTCAGAAAGAGTTTGATTCTTGCGATCTGGTCGTCTGCGTCTTGGTTCTCCCGGATCCTGTTCCAGCGTTCGTCTGCGGTCCGCACGATCTCTGATCGAGTGGAGTTGCTGTCGATCGGGATTTGCCATCTCCGAGATCTTGGAGATGACTCGTCAGGGGACGCTTCGGTTGTCCGATCTGTAGGATCTGGATGGTCCTCGTTCTGGTTCTCGTTTAACCTGCTCGATCTTCGTCTCGTGTTTGCTAGGAACATCAAAGCGGCTTGATTTGCCACGTTGTCGATGCTTCCTGTGAGGTCCATTGCGGCTGGAGAGCTGGAGGCCACTGGTTGATAGGACGCCCCTGGATTTGGCTTCTTCAGCACTTTTTCGTTGATCTTGTTCAGTGATCGGAGAAGTTCGACATCTTCTGGGGCACTGACAACGAACGACGTCCCGATCCGGAGTGCTCGACTCGTAAGATGGTCCGCTGATCCGTTGAACTCGCGCTTGACGTGTACGAGCTCGATCTTCTTGAACTTTGGTGCGAGCTTCTCGTATTTCTGCAAGAGTCTCAGCAGATTCTCCGAGTTGCACTTGATCAGACCTTGAGCTTGTTGGATCGCGATCCGGGAATCTCCTACGACGACGATTTCTTGGATCTGATGGTCAAGAGCCAGCTGGAGTCCTGACAGTAGACCCTGGTACTCGGCTTCGTTCACCGTGACGCTCTCCAAGTGAATTCCGTGAGCTTCAACGATGTCCCATTCTGGTAGCTTCCAAAGGACGAAGCCCGCGCTCCCCTGGCTGGACTTCAGCTTCGCAGCGCCGTCAAAACTCAGGAGGTGTCCCTCATAGTCTTCCGAGAGCATCTCAAGGCTGATCGGCGGCGCTCTTGATCGCATTCCTTTCTGGGGAATCAGTTGACTTGCGATCTGGTCCAGCTTGTCGCGCGGAGTGATGCTGGCGGCCAAGATTGCGGCTAATCCATCTTCGTCCTTCGTGATCTGATGCACTTCGAGCGACCACGGAGATAAGAGAACGGCCCACTGCAGAGCGCGTCCCTGGAGAGACTTGGATCGGAGCAGCCACTTCAGTGTAGAAAACCGGGTGTACACCTTCAAATGCTGGCCTGCCACCGTGGTATAGAACGTGTTCAACACACGGAGCAGAGCCAACACCTCGAGTTCGGACTCGTGGTATCGCAACTCTGCATCATGGAGCGTTCGACCAGTGTAGCGAACCGGGTGGATCTTGCCTCCATAGTCCTGACCGAGGACGGCGCTTACCGCCCAAGGGTTTGCGTGCACGATGACGACGAAAGGCTTCGACCGGTCTGGGTGCCGGAGAAGCGGGGTTCCGGCAATCTTGTCCTTGAGAATGTCGAAAGCTTTGCGCGCCTTGTCAAGACCCCGATCGAGGCGGATCTGGTCGTCGCTGAGTTCGTACAGGACGGACGCGAGTACTGAGAAGTCTTCGATGAACTTTTGGTAATAGTTCAGACTCCCCAAGAACGACTGAATCCCCTTCAAATTCTTTGGGAACGCGAGATCCCTCAGCCCTTTGATGATCTTTGGCGTCGCTTCAATGCCTTGGCGACTGACCTTGTGCGACAGATACGAGATCTGGCGCTTGCCGAACGAACTCTTGGGTAGGCTCACCGAGATCCCCCAGTACCGCAGTCGGTACAGCAGGTTGTCGAGCACAGAGCAGAGTTCGTCCCAACTGGCAGCTCCAAACGCGATGTCATCGATGTAGGAGCTGCGTTTGAGGACTGGACCCATGTGCGCTGGCGCCATTCGCCCCGATCGGAACACGGTGGTAACGTCGCCGATGTCGGATGATCCCAGATCTGTCTTCACCGATGGCTGGGGTGTGGGGTCTGGGTCCTCGGGAGACAGTCGAAGAAAGTCGAGTACTTCTCGGTCAACCTGGAGTTCATCCGCTGCGGACAGGCGCTTGAAACCCCACAGCGCGTTGTCAAGACACTGCTGGTATATCAGAGGCGCGTTCTTCAGTCCAAATGGCATTCGGAGCCACTGAAAGTGTCCCAACGGACAAACGAACGCGGAGATCTGCCTCGCACGTAGCGTCATGGGGATTGCCCAGAACCCGCTGGCCATGTCCAGGCTCAGGAACCACATCACCGACTCGAAGTTCTCGAGGAGTTCGTCGATGAGGGGGAGCGGATAGTTCATCAGCTTCGTCAGCAGGTTGACTGCTCGGTAGTCGATACACAGTCGAATGTCTTCGCCGTTCTTCTTCATCACGATGACGATAGGCGACGCCCATTCTGACCTGGAGTATTCGATCAGTTTGGCTTCCAACAGACGCTTCAGCAGTTCACACACTTTCGCCAAAAGATGACCCGGTATCCGTCGGGCCCGTTGTGCCACCGGTTTGGCGTTGCCGACATCGATGTCGCACACCGCTCCGCGAGCCGGTGGAGGGAGGGCGTTCCCATGGCCGATGAAGACAGACTCGTGGCGACTAAGGATCTCCTTCAGACGCGCGAGCTCCTCAGGCGAGTTCTCGTCTGGTTCGCCGAAGTCTGCATCTTCCAAGTTGGCTTGCGGCGACAGATCTGCTATGTCCGGAAGTAGCGCGAGCTGTTCCCGCATCTCCCGCAGCACCACGCGATCGGACCCTTCGTGGTAGAACACGGTCTCACCGGATCCTTCTTGATCCAAGACGCTGGCGACCTTGAAAGTCCATTCGAGTCGTTTCGACGAGTCTGCTGGTGTGTCATCTGGCGGCTCGATGTACTCCGACGCATTGGACAACTTTGCCACCTCTGCATACTTGTTTTCACCAGTCTGCAGGGTTCGCCGTCCTTCATCTGGTTCCGGAGGCAGACGCTGAGACGGCTCTGGTCTGGGATACGCCTCATCCGGTGAGTCAGCGATGGTGCTTCGGTCGCCCGGATTTGAGTCGTACATTGTGAGCACCGTGGCGTTCCCGATCGTAGGTGAGGGACAGCAGACATCCAAATCCTCGTATGGCGTCGCAAGGTCAGGGCTAAGTGACCGTTCTCCTTCACTCGGAGGCTCGGAGGTGTCATTCACACGAGTCAAAATCCGGGTCGGGGTCGGATAAGACGGTTTCTCGACTGCCGGGGGCTGACTCTTGTTGAACAAGTAGTCTGCGTGCTCCACTCGTCGTCTGAACTCTCTTGAATACGAACACTCGTAGATCCGTCGCTCCCATTCTTCGTGACGCGGCGATCCTGGCCGTACGAAGCCGGATTTCTCGGGCAAATACCCGGTCTCGACTAGACGCGCGACGCAGGTGCGACGAACCAGCGTGATCTTCTCTCGAGTGATGTTGAAAACTTGAATCGCGGTGGGAAACGATCCATCACTGCTCGCTGACGTCGTCAACCAGTCTTTCCCTCTGTTCAGCCACAACTCGAAAGTCGCTGGACCATGCAGGCCGTATCTGAGAGGGATCGACACCGAATGCCCTGGGTATATCGTCACTGGATCTTGTGTCGTGACTGGGACGTCGAGGCCGAACGGGGGCTTCCCTGCCGTTCCGACAAGCGGGATCCGCTCTTCGTCTGGCAGTACGACGTTTCCGTCGGTCGTACTGAGGCGGACACCGGCAGACACCATGAAGTTCATGCCGAGAAGACATTCGACTCCTTCACCAATGTTCCCGACCCAGATCTTGGTGTAGTAGACCACGTTCAATCCGAGGGTAATTTTCACTGATGCTCTCGCCGTGATGTACGTCGTCACACCACCAATTCCTTTGACTTTCAGTCGGTCTCTGAGATCGAGCTTGAGCTTCAACCTACGCGCAAGGTCGAGGCTCAAGATGCTCGTCGTAGATCCCGAGTCCAGGAGGATGGTGATGCGGTGATTGCACACAGCGCCGCGGACAGTCGCCACAGCGTGGTGGTCAGACTTGTTGGAGTGTTTCGTCCACCAGCCGCGTCTCTCACCAGGGCGAAGCTGGAACGTGTGTCGATAGCTGAACTCGGGGTCAGGCTCGGCAGAGTTCATCATGCAGAGACTGGATCGAGCTTGAGACACTTCGTCCGTGGCGGAACTTGATTCATTACCGTCGTTACATGCAGTGGCAAAGCCCACGTATGCATAAGCGCTGACGCTCAGGGATGCTTGCTCGTCGCGTACCGGACTCCCATCCGGCGAGCCAGCTAGTTTAAACGCAGAGCGTCCAACTGCTGTAGCATCTTTGCGGGCACACTCGACGGGTCGTTCTCACTGTACCACCTCTTCAGGTCGCTAATGAGCTGCCTTGCTTCGCACTTCCCGCGCTCGTGAATTTTGTCACACGACGGACACTTCTTCCAGCACACTTCAGGTGGGTGGCCAATAGATCCACACTCTGCGCAGACGATCTTCGACCAGCACTCGCTCGCAAAGTGACCAGACTTGCCGCATGTGTGACAGTTGAGGTCGCGACGTGGGCTCTGTGGTTGATCTGAGCGGCGCGCAGGTGGAGCTTGTCCAGATCTGGGCGGCGTCCTGGATTCGACGTTCGGCTGCGAACCCGATCGTGAGCCTGAACCGGATTGAGAGCCAGATCTCGATTGACGGTCGCGCCGACTCTGCTGGGTGCTGGCGGCTTGGTAGACTTCGGACTCGAGTTCCTTCTCGGACCAATCGTCAGGACTACTGTCAGATTCCGAGTCTTCAACTTCCGCGACTTCGTCTTGGAAACGGACGCGTTGCACTGAAGCTCGCGAGGATCCGGCTGTAGTATCCACCCCCGGTGCTTGTTCTGTAGTCCAATACACCCGTCCCGCGGTCGGAGCTGGTTTGCGAAAACGAGAGATCTGGCTTGCGTTCTGCCGTTCTCCATAGAGGTGTTCTTCCAAGCTCTTCAACACATCTTCCAACTCGCCAATGGATGAGAAATTACGGCCGCGCAGGGTCAACTTCGCTTCGGGATCCGAAAGTGTACGCAGGAATCGGGTGGTGTGACTGCGTATTCCCGCTGGTGAGGAATACTGGAGCTTCGCCGCGCTCGCGGCAACGTTCAGTCGCCACAGATACTGCCGAGGACTTTCTCCGTTGCGCTGACGCAGCATGTGGTATCTCTCCAGAGGGTTGCTCTGCGGGGTGCAAAACTCCTGGCGGAACAACTTGGAGAGAGTCTCCCAGTCCTTGCGCGTTGACCTGCTCACTTGAAGCAACCACATCTCTGCTGGGCCTTCCAGATACAGGCTCAGGTTCCGGCACCGCTCGGCTGGCGACCAGTCGTCGCCCACGATCGCGAACTTCTTCCACCAGCGTTTGTTCGCGTCCACAGCACCGGTACCATCGAACGGATCCACCTTTTCTTGAGTGATGAACGTTCGATGGCGGGCCGACGTTGAATTCGACGCACTATCGACTGTTCGTACAGCCGATCGACCCGTTAGTACCGGTTGGCTTGAGTCCGAGACCACTCGTGCGGTGGTCTCGCATGGAGGCTGGGGCACTGGAACTGGCGCAGGACCTGGCCAGTAGCCGTACTGGGGCGACTGACTCGGGTATCCGTGACCCTCGGGAATACCATACTGGTAGTTCATCGGCTGATACTGTTGGTACTCCGTTGGGGCCTGACCTTGTTCCGGAGAGAGGAGATGCTGCTGGGCAAAATTCCACTGCTGGTGAGCTGATTCCGGAGACGACGCTGGGGTCTGCTGCTCTGCGTACTGCTCCGCTACAGTTGTTGCCATCATCACAGTGCCAGCTCGTGGTTGAGCCAGCGACTCGTTAGATGCGCAAGACTGAACGCCTGCAGATCCTGTCGACATCGGGCTCTCGCTCTGGGGTACACCCCGATCTGGAGCGGGTCGGATAGTAGCAGCATCGGTCAGGAAGTCACCGTCTAGTCCGTGAAGCTGCGGTGGCGTCTCGTGAGAACCGCGTACGCTCGACACCGACCACAGATCAGGGCCGACCTGGGAACGGAGCGCAGAATCAGCGGGGACTGGCGCTCGGGATTCAGCCGGCTCCTGTCGACTCTGCAAGTTCGAAGCCGAGATCAGCGGATCTGGCGGCGGCATTGAGTTCTGGGCTACTTGACGGGCTCCGTGGGAAGCGGCGTCGACTGGAGCGCTTGCGACGGGGTTTCGAAGTACGTGTTCCCAGGCAGTTAGCTCTGCATGGATACAGTGCATCACCCTCGAGAAATCCGCTCTCGACTCCGAGTCGACTTCGAACGCCTGGACTTGTGGTGTGTCCCATACCGGCACTAAGTTGCAGATAGAGTATCCAGATCCGTATAGGAGTTGCTGAACAACTGCGACGAGGTGGGCAGTCGGGATCGCGTCGAAGGTCAGGTCGAAGATGTTCACGTCGGGGTTCTTTGGCGGGAATAATCGCTTAGCTTGGAGCTGGCGAAGCCACACGGAGCGACCACTGAGCAGACTGAGGGTCTGTTGGACCCGTCCCAGGTAGACTTGAACAAGCTGAGGATCCGCACCAGGATACTCGCCTGGGTCATCTGGTAGGATTTGGCCACTTCCGATCCCGAGCCACCGCAGATAGATCTGTTGGATCTGCTGAGCGGATTGCGCTTGGTGCTGGCGGAGGTCGTCTAGTCTCTGGGCTTCTGCGATCCCCTGCGCTTGTTGGGCCAGTTGGGCGTGATGAGCATTTCGCTCTGCAGCTTCTCGGGCGAGTCGGTGTAGTTCGACCTGCTGAGCGCGTGCGATCGCCTGGGCCATTCCTTCAACTGGGTCCGCCATGTTGGTCATCACCTGGCTGGTTGCATTCTGGGCCGGCTGGCTAAACATGTAGTTCGCCCCTGTTGGTCCGAGTTGCAACCGAGCCGTGCCGGGGTGTGGATACTGACCATTCTGGATCCCGCGAAGAAGTGATGCTTGAGGAGCATATCCAGACGACGGCACCAGTACGTGATGTTGCGGAGCTGCTCCGACTGGAAGCTGGACCATCTGCGATGGAACTTGGTAGGCGGATCTCATGGAGATGTTTCCAACCGATCCGGCCGCGGTGGCCATTGTCTCGTCGTGGTCGAAGGGCCGGTGGAGCAGCATCAGTTGCTCTGGGTTCGGCGGAGCAGGATCTGTGGGGCCAATTTGCAGGAAGCCATTGGGCGGCAACGCCCGCCTGGAGGACTGCCTTACCGATTGCTGGAGAAGGAGAGAGTTCGATCCGAACCGGGGTTGGGACACAGACCCGTGAGAAAGCTGTGCCCGTGGGGTGAACGCTTGGGGCGAGGCAGCAATCCATCCAGGTGTGCCACGCGTTCGTGCCGGGACCAACTGAGACCCCGCCCCCGGAGGGTGAGATCCAGCATGGCCAGCAATGTTTGGACGCAGAGAAGGCTGGGCTTGGGCAAACGCGGACGAACGAAGCTGGGTCATGCTGGGTCCAGCCGAGAAGTTCAACTGTTGGGACAGCGGCACGAGGACTTGGCGCGACGAAGCTTCAGGAGCGCGAATCGGACCTGGCGGGCCAGGCATCGCACGGATCTGGCTCGTGGGAGCAGGACCCGGCGAGACCGGAGCTGGAGGAGCTTCGATCATTGGCGCGAGCGCTCGGGCGACCTGGGCTGACAGATACATTGAGTCAAAACTCTGATCTGGAGCAGGATCTGGGTCGTCAGGCGCTGGCGTAGGGTCGTGATGACCCGGGACCGCAAGATCTGGTCCTAAGGCTCCGAGTCCTGGATTCGGCGAGCTGGGTCGTCGGATCTGGGGCGTTGGAGATGGAGAACTGGGATCTGCGGATTCGATCGCGCGGACGGCGCGCATCAGAGAAGTCTCAGGCATTGCCTGGTCAGTGGGGTTAGTAGACATACCAGCGGTGGTTTGTGTCTCAATTCCAGATCTGGGCACGCGCACCAGTTGTGATGATGTGGGTCACCAGAAAACTGGAAGGCGTGTAGTTCTAGATTCGGTCGGAAGGAGGCCAAGGGGTGAGGCTCTTCCGACGTCGTGAGATCGCACGCAAGTACAAACCTCCGATCAATACCTCACACTGTGTAC
>JAADWH010000882.1:0-12566 GCA_023335995.1 Globisporangium nagaii
GGACTGGCGACGCACCATGCTCGGAGCGCTGCCTCGTGGCCCTCGAGCACAAACGAGCGACCTGGTCGAGCGGGGCCGCGGAGAGTTCGCTCTTGGCGACGCACCGTCCACTGCGCGCTCGACCTCGGAATGCCGCTCGCCCTCGCGATGGCTCGGTACGACGCGCCGCGACGGCGCATGGCGAGGACGACAGCTAGACGGTCAGGCGAGAGCATGGCGAGCTGGACGGCGGGAAGAAGGGAAGAAGGGAAGAAGGGAAGAAGGGAAGAAGGGAAATGGAGAAGTGAGCTCCGAGCTCCGAGCTCCGAGCTCCGCTCCGAGGATCTGAGAATGACTGAGTTCTCAGATTTTGAGTATCGTGTGGTGCACACCAAACCTAAACCCTAAACATAAACGTGACATCACATAAAAAGACGTCATACGTAAAAAGTACATCTTCTTGAGTTTAGGGTTGTACTATTTCTGTTCCGCACTATCGTTGGACGCGAAAGTATACAAATCCAAGTCAAAGTGTCCACTCCTCGTGACGCATAACTCAAAATCTGACATATCCATCACGAGGAGTGGACGCTTTTGACTTGGATTTGTATATTTTCGCGTCCAACGATAGTGCGGAACAGAAAAGAGGCATTTTGGACGAAGAAAGTGCAAAGCGTTTCTGTTTTGAGCACAAGAGAAAGTTCATTCTTGTCGAAAACGACTGTCGGGTTTTAATATTGACATATTCGACGATCTCGCCTCTGCCTCCATTTCCTTTTCCAAGCGGTCGCGATGGAGTTGCAAAACGCTGGAGTCCTATCGCGATGCGGACTCTCAACCAGAGAAGGCAGAAACCACGCGCAGATCATAAGTGCAATAACGTAAATCGAGCCATTTCCTTCCAAGACATGGCGGAAGGGGACTGGCGCGAAAGCAGAAAATCCGATGCGACGGACTGGACTTGTGAAAATCCCTTTGGCCACGACTGAGCAACCTGGCGCACTGGGGAGTGCGGAGGCTCTGTGGGCATTTGCAATCGCTGCGACACTGCCGCTTGACGCTCGCAGCGAGCAAACGCATTGGCAAGTTCACAGCAGAAACCTTTGAGCTCGTCCATCATAAAAAGGGCAATTGCCCTGTACCCACCTCAACACAGCTCCCTCCTGCCGGAGCCGATATCGTGCTGCAATGATGCTGCAGAATATGGGAATCAGATCTAGCTAGCTTCGCTTGCAATTCTATACCACCAAACTTCCAGCTTGTTGCTCAGCTGTCATGGTAAGTCGGCATCGATTTACGAGCGAGCGTATCTTCTCGTGAAAAGTCGCAACCTCACCGCTTTGCTCCTGAACGACGACGACAGGCAGACCGAGAGGATCTGTCCGAACCAAACGCACGATGCACGGCGCACAGAGAGCAGCGCTACGCCAGACAGGGCGACGGCGTCTCTCTGCTGCCGCTGCGCTGCTCGTCCTCAGCCTCGCGTCAGCCTCAGCAGCGTCGTCATCTTCACCAGTAGCCCACCACCTGTTCACTCGCGACCCGGAGCTGGACGCCTCCCTCCCAGAGCTGCTCGCTCGACCAGTCGACATCGCGCTCTCACCGTTCGACGTGCAGCTCCAGCTCGCGTCTGCGCAATGCCGAGAGCTCACCATGCGCGGCAGCAGCGCTGTCAACGGCGTCCGAGAGCTCGGTGGCAGCGAAGACTCCGCCGAAGACGCCGAGGAACCGGTGGATCAGGAGACCGCTGCAGCGTACTGCAAGCGCGTGCGCTACGTGCGCCAGATGCGCGAGAAGCTTCGCGTGGCTCTCCACGCAGAGCGCCGCAGCATCGAACGAGCACAACAACGCGAACAGGACGAAGCCGATCGACATGAGCAGCCAGAGCCGCAAGCAATCGCGACGAGAAACGCCGGCAGTCTCGACCTGCAAGAGTTCTTCGAGAGCTACGCCGAGACAGCGCGTCCAGTCGTCCTGATCTCTCCACAGCCTGACGCTTCGACTCCGAGCCTTAATGATGAGAACCCCGACGTCCTCGGTTTCACCAGCGACGACGAGCTTGCGCAGTTCCGCGCCGCATGTTTTGGTGCAACACCGCCGCACACCCGCAGCAGTGGCAGCACGGTGGCTTCGCCGCTGAAGATCCACGAGGCAGAGTGCGTGCAACTTCTCGAGCGCTTCCGCGTGCCCGTGCTCCTGGTGCACGACTACCTCCGCCGCACGAACGTCTCGCTCTCGGAGACGTACCTGCCGTCGCTCGTGCGCATCGTAGCTCGTCCGCAGCAGCAAGGCGATCATAGCCAGGAAGTGGTTGGCTGTCCGCACGGACTCCACATGCTCGCGATGGTGTTCCCAGATCGTGACGAGAGCCAAGCTGTGGACGTCCATGTCTTCGATCAGCGCTTCGAGCCGCTGCTGCAGCAAGCCTCGCGCTCTCACAGACACGGAGACGGTGACGTCGAAGAAGTCGCGATCTCTGCGACTTCGGGCGGCGTGCTGGACAATGACGGTCTTAGAGGCTTATCGCAGCACGTCGCTCCGCTGTACCACACCCAGAAGCTGCGAGCACACAGCTTTGTCTTCGTGCCTGGGAGCCAATTCGCGACGCTCCAGCCAAGCGACGACGCGCAGTCGTCCTCGGCAACAACGACGCTGCTGCGGTTCTGCTTCGTGGACGCGTCCAACTTCAACGTCGTCAAGCAAGAGGTGGCGGTTGAAGCGCTGGTCGACAGCGAGGCGCAGACGCTGCTGCAGTCGCTCCAGTCGCAGGCGTTCGACCGCTCAATGTTCCGTCGCCCAGCGCTGAAGGACTCGCTCTGGACGAACTTCGTCGCGTGGCCGAAAGAGACCAAGCTGCTCAAGAAGAGCGAGCTGCTCAACTCGGAAGCCGGCAGCGAGCAGCTCCAGCTTTCGCGCCGCGAGCGACTCAAGCAGTGGCAGGATGACAAGCGCTGGGACCGGCGCGTCGAGTCGCTCACGCTGCCGGTCGCGCTGCCGCCCGTCGTAGTCAACGTCACGCGCAGCAGCGCCACGCTGCGCTTCCAGGATCTCTATGACCTGCCAAAGCACGACATAACGGCGTACGGCTACATTGTCCGCTGGAAGGACGTGGACGCCGAGCAAGCCGCGCTGCTTCTGAACCAGTCCGTCGCAGCAAACCTGGGCAGCGAAGACAGCGAGCTCGAGCTCGAGCTCAATGCGATGAACATCACTCGCAGGCAGCTCGTGCGCAGCGCACTGCCGACAGCGCTCTTTGGCGACGACTTTGACGGCAAAGACATCGAAGCTGTCGTCTCGGGACTCCAAGCTGAGACGCGGTACACCTTCACCGTACAGATCTACGTGGACGACACGTCGGGACTCGAGAGCGAGAGCTCTCGCATTGTGCAGACCACGCCGTGCAGCGAGCCGAGTGGCGTGCGTGGTGTGCCAGTTGCCAGCGAATCTACAGACGCGACGTGTGTGGCGCTGCGGTGGCTCGATCCAGTCGACGATGGAGGCAAGCGCGTGGGGCTCTACTTGATCAACGCGCGTGTGGTGGAAGGCGCGCTCGATGCGCTCGTGGGGAAGCAGGACTCGCTGAAGACTGTCGAAGACGAAAAGGTCTTCACGCTCGACGCAACGTATGCCAGCGCGTCTGACGCAGGAGGCGGCGCATGGAAGTCCGCTCAAGTCTGCAAACTCGTGCCAGGCGCGACGTACCTGTTCCGAGTTGCAGCGATGAACTCGATTGGCGCTGGACCGTGGAGCTCGCGGAGCGATCCGGTGGTGGTGATGCCATCATCTTCAGCCCAGAGCTCGCCTTCGTCGAGACGCCTTTCGCCCGCGGCATCTGCGAGTATCCCGACGCTGAAGGGCAAAGGCGACCCGGACTACATCCCGATGCGCTCGTTCTCAATGCGCGAGCTGTCGGATCTCGTTGCATCGCACGGCCCGGAGGTCGTGATCGCCACGCTGGCGGAGTCTTCAGCGGCTGATGATCAGCAGCTGACGCGCAACCCGAGAGTGGTTCTCTCGGACGTGACCGAGAAGATCGTGATCGAGGCTCCAGCTGCTGCTGCTACTGCTGCTGCTGGTGTCGATAGCGACTCTGAAGCAGCGGGAGGCAGCAGCAGTGGCGTCTCGTTCGACGTGTGGTCCTCGCACTTCAGTCCGCGGTCGTTCCACGTCTCGTCCGAGATCGTGCGAGCGGATCCGCTCGACGCGTCGACGCCGCTGCGGAACGCCGCCGAGGTGAAGGACCGCGTGGTGCTCGCAACGCGCGGCGGCGTCCCATTCGTGTTCAAAGCCCACTACGCGCAGCTCGCTGGCGCGCTGGGTATCGTCATCGCGGATGTGGACGACATGTGCGAGGGCCGATTCGACCAGCGGTGCGTGCCCGGAGCCGACAAGAGCCGCGGCGAGGGCTTCGCGGCGCAGGACCGGCATGCACTCTGGTCGCAGAACCGCATCCCGTGCGTCTTGGCGCTGCACAGCGCCTCGCAGCGCTTGCTGGCGCTCGTCGCGGCGGTGCCGTGAAGAGCAGCCCATCCAGTGTCAGCAGAGAGGAAGGAACATGGCTTCAAGTTGAGCTCATAAGAAAAAGCACTTGTTTCAGTCAAGTGAGTTGTTGTCCGCGTGCTCCTGGACCCAACCCAAGCAAGGAAGCCG
Organism: Globisporangium nagaii; assembly: GCA_023335995.1. Lineage (NCBI taxonomy): Eukaryota > Oomycota > Peronosporomycetes > Pythiales > Pythiaceae > Globisporangium > Globisporangium nagaii. The sequence continues at coordinate 4,630 of JAADWH010000882.1, forward strand.
AGCTCCAAGCCCTCACTTTGTATGCGCAGGATCGCAGCCGTCGTAGCGTCGATGGAGTATAACTTCATCAAGCACGCGGCGAGCATCCGAGCGCAGGGACATCGCGTGGAGCAGATGGTGCTGGACGAGATAGGCTTCGCCGCCGACGAGATCCAGGCGATCACGGACAAGCTGAGCAACACGTTTGTGCGCTGCACGCGGTCCGTGTCGCTGGTTCCAGCTTTCCGCACACTGCTTTGGTCGCTTCGAGCAGTATGTGGGTCGCTCCACACATCGTCCCACGTGTGTCCACATTGGCAAACGAACCTGGGTTCGCTTCCGTTTTTGCACCGGCCCAGATCCGCGTCTGGAGCGATGAGTGGGCCCGAGCGCTTTTCTGTGGTTGGCTGAAGGGGGAACGAACGAACGCGAGTGAGGGCTTTTGGCGTCGAGGACGAGAAGCAGAGAAAAACGGCTTCAAAGCCGAGTCGCCAGCCACCAACGCGCCTCTCTTCGCACGCGCCCCTCCTGTCGCCCGCGTCGCCTCCCGCCCTCGCCGCCTGCACCCGACGCCTCTGCGCGCGCTCTCTCGCTCACTCCACGGCTCGTCTCCGTACGCACGCCACACACCGAGCGATCCCGGTTCTCCTGGCGTAGCTCCTCGCGACGCACCAGCTCCCAGCGAAGGCGCTCGCTCCGTTAATCCACTCTCCTCGCCATGTCTGGCGCGTGGCAGCCGCAGCCGGCGCTGCTGCAGGAAGTGGTGTCGCTCCTGCAGGCGTACATGGTCCCGAACAACCAGGTGCAGCAGGAGTCGTACCAGCGCCTGCAGCAGTTCCAGCAGAACCTCGAGTTCAACCTCTACCTCGTGCACCTGCTCTGCTCGGTGCAGATGGAACCGAACGTGCGGCAGCTTGCGGGGCTGCTGCTCAAGCGCAACATCAAGGCGAGCGACGTCGGCGGCAGCAAGAGCCCCGCCGAGACTGAGATGCTCGCCGTCATCCGCGCGCAGACGCTGTCCGTGCTCGTGGACCCGATCGCGGCAATCCGCAACGCCGCCGGCTCGGTTGTCACGACCTTCGTGTCGCAGTACACGTTCCTGGACGAGTGGCCCGAGCTGATGCCGGCGCTGCTCGCGTGCCTGGAGCAGCAGGAGGACGCGAGCGCGATCTCCGGCGCGTTCGGCGCGCTCTGCAAGATCTCGGAGGACTCTGCCGCGAAGCTTGAGAACTCGCCTAGCCGACCGCTCAACGCGCTCGTGCCCAAGCTGCTGCAGTACTTCCAGCACCCAAACCCGCTGTTCCGCCGCGACGCGCTCGAGTGCCTGAACAATGTGCTGATCTACATGCCCGTGGGGCTCGTCGTGCAGATGGACAGCTTCCTCGCGGGCATCTCGCACCTGACGCAGGATCCGTCGAACGAGGTGCGCAAGCTCGTGTGCAAGAGCATCGTGATCCTGCTCGAGGTCGGCGTGCAGTACCTGCTGCCGCACATCGACAGCATCATCCAGTTCATCCTACGCGCGAACCAGGACGAGGACGAGAGCGTGGCGATCGAGGCGTGCGAGTTCTGGGCGTCGTTCTGCGACCTGCGCGAGTTCAACGACATCAAGCAGGTACTGCAGCCGTACCTGGGCCAGGTCGTGCCGCTGCTCTTCCAGCGCATGGTGTACAGCGAGGAGGATCTCGCGGACTTTGAGGCCGAGGAGCAGTCGCAGAACGAGAACGTGCCGGACCGGCCCGAGGACATCAAGCCCGTGTTCCACCGCGGCAAGACCGGCGCGGACCACTCCCGTGAGCACGAAGAAGGCGCTGGCGTGGAGGACGACGACGACGACGACGACGACTACGACGACGACGACGAGGATGACGACGACTCGCTGCTGCAGTGGAACCTGCGCCGCTGCTCGGCCGCGAGCCTGGACAACCTCGCGAACGGCTACGGCAACGACATCTTGCCGACGCTGCTGCCGCTGCTGCAGGAGCGGCTGTCGCTGCAGGGACCGTGGCCGCTGGTCGAGAGCGGCATCCTGGCGCTCGGCGCGATCGCGGACGGTTGCTACACGGGCATCACACCGCACCTGCCGCAGCTCTTCCCGTTCCTGCTGCAGAAACTCGACGACGCCGTGCCGCTCGTGCGCAGCATCACGTGCTGGACGCTCAGCCGCTACGCGACGTGGGTCGTGGACCAGGGCGAGCACGAGCAGCTGCTGCAGCCGCTTGTAGAGGCAATGCTCAAGCGCATCCTGGACCCGCACAAGAAGGTGCAGGAAGCTGCGTGCTCGGCGTTCTGCACGCTGGAGGAAGAGGCACGCGAGGAGCTCGTGCCGTACCTCACGCCGATCCTGCAGAACCTCATGTTCGCGTTCGGCAAGTACCAGGCGAAGAACCTGCTGATCCTGTACGACGCGATCGGCACGCTCGCGGACTCGATCGGCGACCACTTGAACCACCCGGAGCTGATCGCGATCCTCATGCCGCCGCTGATCGCCAAGTGGAACGCGCTGGACGACCACAGCCGCGAGATCCTGCCGCTCTTCGAGTGCCTCGCGCCGGTCGCGCAGGCGCTCGGCAACGGCTTCCAGGAGTTCGCGCCTACGGTGTACGCGCGCTGCGAGCACATCATCAGCAACGAGCTGCTCGCGGACGTCATGTACGAGCAGAACCCGGCTGAGGCCGAGGAGGGAGACCCGGAGCTCATCGTGTGCGCGCTCGACCTCGTCTCGGGGATCGTCGAGGGTCTGCGCAGCAACAGCGAGGCGCTGCTCGCCGGCTCGAACGTGCTCAACCTCGTCATGGGCTGCGTGCGCCACGAGATGCTGGACGTGCGGCAGAGCGCCATGGGGGTCGTGGGCGACCTGGCGAAGAACGCGCCGGAGGTACTGCGTCCGGGACTCGGCCACATCCTTCCCGTGCTCATCGAGAGCATCGACCCGGACGAGCCGACCGTGTGCAACAACGCGAGCTGGGCTGTCGGCGAGATCGCCGTGCGCATCGGCGCTGAGATGGAGCCGTACGTCGAGAGCTGCCTGGTGCGCCTCATCGGCATGATCAACCGCCCGAAGCTGCCGCGCAACTTGGTGGAGAACTGCGCGATCACGATCGGCCGCCTGGGCTTCGTGTGTCCGACGGTCGTGGCGCCGCACCTGGGCGAATTCGCCAAGCGCTGGTGCCGCGCGCTCGCGCACGTGCGCGCGCCGGAGGAGAAGGAGCACTGCTTCCTGGGACTGTGCTACATGGTCAAAGTGAACCCGAACGGCATCGTCGCGGACTTCATGTACATGTGCGGCGCGATCGCGTCGCTCGAGGGCCAGACGCTCGCGAACGCCGAGCTCTCGGACATGCTCTACCAGATCGTGCACGGCTTCAAGGCGAGTCTGGGCGAGAACTGGCTCAAGTACTTCAGCAGCTTCCCGGACCCGCTGCGCCAGTTCCTCATCAAGCGCTTCAACGTCTAAGTGATGTGCGTGGAGCCTGAGTGGACCAATGTTCGAGGCTCGTCGTGGGTATGGGCGGAAGCGTACGAAGCGACCGATTCCGGGACACGAAAGAGAGAGAGAGAAAGAGAAGGAGGGAGACCGAGCGAATCCGAACGAACGACAAGAGAACGAGAAAACCCTGAGAAACAAAGTAGAAGGCAAAGCGAGAAGAGCGAGCTTCAGCGGCAGTAGAACCCAAGTAGCAAGTAGTAAGTAGCAGTGTTAGGTAGGAAGGAGCCCTCCGAGTAGGCGTCAAACAACGTAGTCAGTAGTTAGGAACAGAGCAAGCAAGGAGAGGGCGAACGTCTGGCTGGCTGATCGCCAGCAGCAGCAGCAGCAGTCAGGCGGATCGACCGATCTCATTGAACCGTAGAGGTAAGCGAAATGAACCGCAGACAGTTCACACACACACACACACACCACTGTTTCCTTGAGCATGCATGTTTTTTTATTCGCGTTCCCACTTCCCACCTCTCGTGTGGGGCGGAAACTCTTTCATTCGTTGGGTTTCTAAATACTGGCTCGGCGCTCCGAGCTGAGCTGCTGGAGGAAGCAACTCACTCGACCTGGGAGAGAAACTCCTTCCTTCTCTCTCTCTCTCTCTCTCTCTCTCTCTCTCTCGACTCGGGAATCAAAAACACATCTGCATCACCTCGGTGTCTACGCTCGCTCTCTCGCTCTCTGTCGCTGCTGGGATCTTCACACACAAAATCTATCAAATCCGCATGTGCACTTAATCACACCACCGCGACAGGCGGGTCTCGGCTTGGTTTGCCTCCGCTTCAATAAGGCGCGAGGTCGGAAGAGCGAGGCGGAAGAAGGGAGAGGCTGCGCAGACTGCTCTCTATGCGTCGTATCTCACCGACGCGACGTTCAGCAGCACAACCACGACCGACACGTTGTCCGACGAGCCCGAGCGGATCGCCAGGTTCGCCAGCGAATGGCTTGCTTGCTGCAGACCACGCACACGATTACAAATCCACAACAATGTTATATACCACAGAACGGAGTCCACCACAGTCCACCACGCCGCAGCCTTTCGTTACCTGAGCCGTGTACCCTTCGCGCAGTCGCTCGGCCACGTGCTTGACGGCTTCCTTGCTCGTGATGGTGTCCCAGAGCCCGTCGCACGCCAGGACGAGGAACTCGAACTCGGGCGTGATCTCGATCTCCTGGAACTCGGGCACGGCAATGACGAGGTCGTCGTGGAAGATGCGGTCGTGACCCTCCGGGTACGCCCAGTACTCGTACTGCGCGAGCGCTTCACCCTTGTAGTCGATGTCGCCGATCGCGCGCGAGACCGCGAGCTCGCCGTTCACGCGGAAGATGTTGACCCACTGCACCACGCGGTTCGCGCGCTGCTGGATCTCCGGGTCGCTCAGATCCATCGAGTGGAGCTTCGACATGTGCAACTCCTTCTCTTCGCGCACCCAACCGCCGCGCGACTCGATGCGCAGCCGCTCGTCCAGTCGACCTGGAGTCTGCTCCTCAATGATATCGAGCGCCTGGCCGCCGATGCTTGCAACCGCGCGGCTGTCGCCAATGTTTGCGGTCAGCAGGCGGTTGCCGCGGATGAGCACTACCGCAGCCGTCGTGCCGTCGCTCAGCGACTCGGCCGCCGCTTTCTCCAGAAACTCCTTGTCGATCATCTCGAAACACTCTTCAAACGCCACGCGCGCGTCCGTGAGAAACGCCTCGTGCGCGCGCAGGTACGGGATCAGCCGCTGCTCCGAGAACTTGGCAGCCCGTACACCGCTATGGCCGTCGAAGAGCACGTAGATCGCTTGCTTCTGGTGAAACTCGAAATCCTCGCCAAAGTGCGCATTCAGGTCGGGAATGCAGCAGCAGACGTCCTCCATCGCCTTGCGCACGCCGATGAGCGACGTCACGCCGTGCACGTCGTCGCCGATGCTGTAGCTGTCAGTCTCTTCGAAGAAGAAGTTGTCGGAGAACGACTCGCGCGTCGAGAGCGAGTGCGCTTCGATCGACAGCCGTGGCGCAAAGCCCTCGCGCTGGCTCGGCGGCACCCATCGTCCAGGTGCAGGCGCCGGCATAGGTGAGGGCTCGAGCGCTGGTGAACCGAACTCGCCATCTTGAGCTGGGGCTGCACCGCTCGCAGCTGCCGCGTTCCGATTTCGCAGGAATGGCGGGATGTACCGCCCAGTCGCGACTGGCGGCGACAGCGTCTGCATGAGCACCGGCGACTCCTGGATCTCGATGCCACCACCATCAAGCTCGCCATTTCGACTGGAGCTTGGTCCGAAGAGCGCTCTCTGGTCTCGGACATCATCCTCGTTCTCTTCCTTCGTTTCGTCAAAGTCTCCACCGCTTTCACGCGTGATCACCTCGGGCACATCGTCGAGCGGATCGAACGCAAACATCGTCGCGAGCGGACTGCGGGGACCAAAGCTGCTGAAGCTCAGTGGGCTCGTGGCACGGCGCGGACTCGTGCGCGAGTGGCTCGATGACGAGGCGTCCGAGAAGCTGTCGGCGCCGAAGAAGCCGCCGCTCGCGCGTCCGCGGTAGAAATCGTCCATGACCGACGACGCATATGGCTCGCCAGCTTCTTGGAAATCGAACGACACGCTTCGGTTCGCACGGCTGATGCTCTGGAGGATACAGGAGCATATCGATGGTGGTGAGCTACAAGAAGAAAAAGAAGGCTCCGATGACATTGAACCAATTGAGACCTACCCGTCGCGAGAGACTATTGCTCAGCCGATTCGAGCGATGCTCCGTTGCCTGATGTCACACACCAAGTGGTAAAGTCAGAAAACTGGAGCGGCCCATGCTCAAACTACCGACAAGTCAACAAACCTGCGTTCGCGTGAGCACGGAGATGATGCTGGCGATGGATTTCTGGAAATTGAACAGCCAGTCGTGCATCTGAAGGCGAGAAGATGCACCGAAGCCATAAGAAAGTAAATCACAGCGTTAACTACGTTAAAGCCACATAGTTGCAAACTCGTGTATCAGCGCATCGGGATGCTAACAGTAAGGCTTTCTCTCGTACCCGATCCTTGGACTCGGCGCGCAGGATGAACCGGCGACTCTGTGTGCGGATCTGGAAAGTGGCGACGCCAAAATCCTTCTGTACGCCAAACAGCAGCAGCAGCGATGTCAGCATCATCGTAAGAGCCGAACAAACTCCCCCTCAATAGAACAAACAAATCATGAAGAGCGTACGGCGGTCGTGACCGAGTCAATGTCGGCGAGCTGGATGACGCCGCAGACCGTCGGGTCCGAGGGCTTCTTCTCGCGCACGTCAGCCTCGCGCTTGTAGTAGAAAAGCTTGTCGTCCTTCATGACGAACCACCGGCCTTTCCACAGCTGCGGGTTCTCCGAGCTCTGCTTCTCTAAGAAGCCCTCCATGCACTGCTGTCTGCTCACAATGTTACAAACCAAATAAGTCAGACTATGCATGCTCAGCAAGCAAGCAAGTGTTTGTTTGGTTTGGTTTGTTGCGCATGTACCCAAATAAAAGGAAGCACAGCCAACGTACTCAAAGTATCGTGTGTAGTCCTCAAATGTGCGCGGGCGGAAGTAGCTCGTCGACTGCGGCGCGCCGATCCCTGCACACGCGTAGCAGCACCAGCAGCACCAGCGAATTCAATAAACACGTCAGGCCCCTGCAGGCACACAAACATGCGCGCGCACAAAGCAAACAACACGCATGCAGTAAACAAGCCAAACGATCTCGTCCGTGCAAATAAACACGCACCGCTGGCCGCGTTCGCTGCGTCGTCCTGCTCGTCACTGGACGAAGAGGGCGACGACGAGGACGAGGACGAGCGCCGCCCGCGTGAGAGGAAGTCGCGCGTGCGCCGCTGGTGGAACGCCGACATGGACGACGGCACGGGGATCGACTCGCTCAGCCCCAAGCTGCGCGCCGAGGACGCGCTCCGTCGTCGCGCGTGCGTCCCGCGCGTGGCTCCGCCGGCGCTCTGTGCTTCTGCTGCTGTGGTTGCTGCGTCTCCGTGGAAGCGCGCCCCAGCTGACGCGGGCGCTTGCGCCGGCGCTTGCGCTTGCGGGAATTGCTGGAGCAACTGCTCGAGACTTGTCATGTCGTCGTCGCTCGCTCGCTTGTCTGCTGTCCTCGATTCGGGGAGAAGTCAAGTTGACTTTGCGCCGCCAATATCTTCTCGATGCGGAAAAATGTGGCTGGGTTTGAAACTCGCCGTCAACGGAGCCCCCAATAAGCGACAGTGCTCGAAACTCATTTGGAGCAATTGCTCCAGCTATCGATTTGTGCTGATGGCCCTTTTATGCACAGTTCCTCGTGGCAACCAGTACCCTGTCCAATGTGCTCCGCTCGCAGATCGACCCGACAGCGAGATCGAGTACAGGCAATCCTCTCAAATTGATACACCACTAAAAATACATACCCTTTCAAAAGAAATAGTTGAGGATTGGGATCTGCACTCTTCAAAAATGTCAACATTTTGTGTGGATTTTGATATCCGTGCGCTTGCAAACCACC
>JAADWH010000883.1:0-12547 GCA_023335995.1 Globisporangium nagaii
GAGAACGACTCGGACTTCACGCCAGAAGGCACAGCGTGAGGTGAAGTGCATGAAGGCGACTCGTGCAGGTTGGCTCGATGGTGCGAGGACGGAGAGAGGACAGAGAGAGGACGACTTGGAGGCACATGAGTGCGATTCGGGAACGCAGTTTAAAAGATGATCCTGCACGGCACGACCGAGAGCTTTTCTTCCCCCTTCGTTTCGTGAATTTCACGTTTCTCACTTTGTCATCTTTCCTGCTGGTTCATTTTGTGAATGAATGGGGTGCATTTTGCGAATGAATGGGGTACGTCAGTCCGCTGTTTTGCACATCCAAATGAATCCAATCCACGAAAACAACTCGAAGACGCAGCAAGCATGTCGGCGAGTATGCTGCGGCAGATGCTGGAGGACGCCGGCGCGTTCCTCAAGGAGCAGAAGTACCAGCAGGCGCTGGACTCGAGCCGTCGCGTAACGCAGTTCGACCCGACCAACTTCCAGGCGTTCATGTGCGTCGGGCTCGCGAGCTACCACCTGCAGCAGGTGCGTTCGTCGTGCGATCTTCTTGCTCCCTCCCATGCGTGCATGTGGGTTGTTGGTATTCGTCCTACTGACGCACCGTGTCACGAACGCCGTCGTTTTATATGTCCGCGTGTGTGCTGCTGCAGTGGGAGGACTGCGAGGACGCGTACCGCCGCGCTGGGGGGCTCAAGCCCGACCTGCCGCTCGCGTGGAAGGTGAGCGAACGCGCTCCTATCGACGATGCTCTGGCGGACGCACTATCACTGTGTGCGAAATGGAGGCTAACCTATCGTTTCGTTCGAAATGCGCATTGCGCGTGTGTGTATGTGTATGTGGTGTGCGTGCGTGCAGAGTCTCGTGGATCTCTTTGAGGAGCGCAAGGAGCTGCAGAAGAAGCTCGAGGTGCTCGAGAAGCTCGTGGAGATCCTCCAAAAGTGCGTTTGCCAATGCGGGTGCACTGTGTGACGGCGCATTGGTTGCTGGTGCTCATCTGTGGATGTGGCTGTGTCGCTTCTGCAGGATGAAGAGAGTGAAGCCGTGCCAGAAGTGGATCGCTGACCTCGCTGCTACTGCCGTCGAGCTGCGGTTGTATCGAAAGGTACATCCCCATGCAGTGCTAAGACGTGCACGATCGTGACGAGTCTCACCGCGACTTTGTGTTGCTGCTGTTGCAAACAGGCGTTCAAAGCATGGCACTCGCTCATCGTCGTGCAAAGCGACGAGACGCGAGAGATCTGTTTGGACGTGACGCCAAACGACGAGCTGCCCTCGAAGCTCGCGATCTGGTTTGAGATCGTCGAGCTGCTCCAGGTACATGGCAACCTGAGCCTTTTGCATCAGTGTGCTCATTTGTGCCAGCCTTACGAACTTGTGTTGTTGTGTGTGTCGTTCCTCATTCCAGCGACACAACGACGATGTGCTCCAATACAAGAACAGCTTCTCGCAGGTTGAGATCGCGGCGCAGTTCTTCCAAGCAGCATCGTCTAGCTCTCCAGCTGATGCGGGCGCGAAACTGGACACCGCGATCGCGTACTTCATGCGCGTGGTGCTGGACGATCTCAAAACCGTGGACGCGACGAGCGCCAAGGAGAAGCAGGACGCGCTGCACGCACTGGACGCGCAAGCGCTCAGCGTCATTGCGTGGCTGCCGACTGCGAAGATTCCCGTCGAGTACTTGCTGCTACGCTCGGAGGACCAAGACAGCCGTACGTACCAGGCGTAATGCTGACTGTGTGTGTCTGTATATGCGATGCCGTACTCAACACTTGTCGTGTCACCTGCGCGCTATGCATCAGCGATTGACTTGGAGCGAGCGTGTCAGCTTGCTTTGGATGTCGAGAATGTGCATCCGAAGAGCCCGATGATTCAGATTTTCAAGGGATTGCGGTACCTCGAAGCGAAGGACACCGAGCAGGTACCCCACGAATCGTTTACGATAGATGGCTGGCTACTACAAGCACGCTGTGGCTGACAGTGGCGTTGATTCTAGGCACGAGAGAGCATCCTCGAAGCACTCGCATACTGCGCGTCGTCGTCGTTCTTCGAGAGCGCGCTGTGCATCCGCGCGCAGGTTGAGCTCGCAACGCTCGCACTCGCTGCTCGAGACGTCGAAGGCTGTCTCAGTCGCCTGCATCGAGCGAAAGCGTTGATGGGAGAGAAAGCCCAGGCGTTTGGCTGCGCTCCGCCAAACCCGCTCGTGTACGTGTTGTGAGATTGCAGGATATGGGCTCAAGGAGATCGAACTAACTGACACGTGGCGGTATACTTTCGCAGCTACTCGGGAGGCAAGGCCCAGCTGATGGAAGCCACTGCACGCGAGTACTCTGGCGAGTACGAGCGAGCGCTCGAGGCGTACCAGGGTTTGATCAGTAGCTCAAGCGATGGTGATGCGGGGACGGCTTTCCAGGCGACAGTGCGCCTCTCCGAGCTGCTGCTCTCGAAGAACAAGTTTGCCGAGACGCGTGACGCGTTGGACTCGTTTACAGCGCAAGCTGGCACTCTGAGCGACGAAGCCCAGGCGGTTGTCGCTTCGATTCGCGGACACGTGCTGTCCAACCTCGGCGAACGCGACGAAGGACGCGCGCTGCTTGAGAACTCCATCCCGACGATGACTTCTGCTTCTACGCAAGCGGAGAAAGCGCGCGCGCTCAAGCGGCTCGCGGTCGTGTACTGGCAGCTCGACGGCGCGCATCGTCGCGAGAAAGCATTCTGCTTTGGGCATTTGCTTCAGGCGGCCAAGCTGATGCCGTCAGACAGCGAGATCTTTGGCTGGCTCGGCAAGTGGTACCAGGAGATCGCGCAGGACGTCCTGCGTGCCGAGAAGTGCTTCCTGAAGGCGCTTTCGCTCGCAGCGGACAACGAGGTAGCCGGTGTGGCGCTCAGCGATCTGTATGAGCAGCAGCAGAAGCGCGCGCTAAACGTGAAGCTCTGGGAAGACATGACGCAGGAGCCGGTGTCTGCGCCGACGTGGGCACTCCTTCGACTCGCGCAGCACTTGGTCGAGAGCGACGACGAGCAGGCGATCGGCAAGCTGCACTTGGTGCTGCGCAACGACCCGCTAAACGCGCGCCACTGGGTCACGCTCGGCCACGTGTACCGCCATTTTGGGAAGCTCGTGTCGGCGCAAAAGTCGTACTTGAAAGCGGTGGAGCTGGGCGAGACGAGCTGGTGCGTCATGTGCGAGCTGGCGCGCATCGAAGGCGCGCTGCTGCTCTTCGAAGAGGCGTTCGAGCACATCGAGCCGTTCGTTGGCAGCGCGGCACTTGCTGCAGATGCGACTGCTGCCAGTCCGCGAGCGTCCGTCGTCATCGCGATGCTGTACGCCGGGCTCCTCTTCAAGCAGGCAAAGTACCTGTGCGCCGAGGGGCTGTACGGTCGTGCGGCGTCGAATCTGAAGAAAGCGTCGGGGCTCATGAGCTCGCTCCCGTCATCGTCTGTCGAAGCGCTCAAGCTCATCGGTGATGTCCACAGCTTTGCGTTCTATCTGTCGCCGAGCGATTTCGACTCGTCGGATGAGGCAGCTGGCGGGTGGGTCGACTTCATCGCTACTGGGCGGAAAGCCTACGAAGCCATCGCTGCGATAGCGCTGAAAGACGCGTTCCCGCCAACGAGGCTCGCCGAGGTGCTGTACGACGTCGGGTTGAGCTGCTGGTACGAAGCGCAGGCGCTGTGCAATGCCCACGGCATCTTCTTCTCTGGCTTCGAGCATCTCCAGTCGCCGCAGACTCTGAAGATCGTCGAAAGCATCGAGCACCACGAGCCGCAAGTTCTCTCGCGCACGAACACTCTGAAGCAAAAGGCGAAAGAGTTCTTCACGGACGCTGTGAGCGCGAACCCGCAGCTTGCGCTCGGCTGGAACGGACTTGGAGTGGTGCAGGACCATGTGCTGCTCAAGCAGTTTGCATGGACGCGAGCGATCCAGGCGGAAAGCACCAGCGAGTCGGCATGGTCGAACTTGGGCATGCTCTACGTGCACCACCCTGATGCCAACTCTGCGACTGCGTCGCTGGCGCAGAAGGCGCTGATCCACTTGCAAGGTGTGAATGCGAACAACCCGTCGATGTGGAACGGCTACGGCATGCTCTCTCGCCGCGAGACTTCAGACAGCGAGCAGCAGCAGAAAGCGATCGAAGCCTTCCGCTGCGCGCTGGAGATGGGACTGGATCTGGACGCGCTGCAGGGCTTCACGACCTCGATCCTTCTGAACAGCCGAGCCAGCGACAGCAGCGACAACCGCGACGAAGAGCTCCTGTTTGCGATGCGCAAGGTTCTGGAGCGAGATCCGCGCAACGTGGGAGCCTGGAACGCCTTGGGCGTGCTTCAGCAGCGCCTGGGACTGTTCAACGACTCGCGCGGCTCGTTTGATCATGCGCAGTTGCTCTTGTCCAAGACACCGTGGTACGCTCGCAAGGGGCACCAAAGCGGCTTGGAATGGAACGCCAGCCTCGCTCAGTTCGCCGCCAGCAAGGCTGCAGCAGCGCCAGCAGCGAGTGCTTGCAGCCAAGCCATTGCAGCAGTTGAAGCTGGATCATCGGCAGACGCGTCGCTGCTGCTCTCTGTCCTCACGGCGCAGCAACTGTACCACGAGTCGAACGGGCTGGGCTCGCTGCAGAGTTTGGAGGAACTTCTCGCTTGCTCGAACCTCGCTGCCGCCGAACGAGATGCTGTGACGACCATTGCCCTTTCGATCGCTGGACTGTTGGCGAGCAGCAGTGCTGGTGGTCGGATCGCGGAGGATGCGAAACGCGTCGTGGCGCTCTGCAAAGAGCATTTGCTGGAGAACGTGTCGACGGGTATCACGAAGCGCAAGCTCCACGTCGTCGAAATGCACGAGCGCGCGACGGGGTCCGACGCGGACTGCGTGTCGCTACTGGAGATCGCTGCTGTCTCTGCTGGCGACCGAGCGCCTGCGTCTGCGTGGTCGCGCTTGGCGTTCGCACTGATCGACTTCCAGCGAGTGAGCGACGCGCAGCTACTCTCGCGCGCCAGCGGATCAACGCGAAAGCACCAGTTTGCCAACTGCGACGAGACCATGGACGCCGCGTACGTGCGAGCTCTCGCTGAGTGTCTTGGTCTGCCAGGCTCGGACTCCTCTGTCAGCGGAGCTGCGCAGCAGAAGCTTGTGCGCATGCAGCCGTGGAATCCGTACGCATACTTTCTCGCTGGCGCATCGCTGCTCAAGAAACACGCGCTGACTCCAAGCGCCAGTGATGCTGAGAGCGTGCTGAAGAGCGCGACCTTCGTGCTCGAAAATGGACTCAAGATCGCGCGGTCGAGTGAGCAGTACGCGTTCGAGCGCGCGCAGCTCCAGTGGCTGCTGAGCTACTGTTGCGTGCAGGCTGGCGACGCCAACACAGCTTCCGAGCTCGTCTCAGAAGCCCACGAGTGGATCGAAAGCGCGAAAAACGGTTTCCCGACGCGAGCGCTGGAGTTCGAGCTGCTCGCTGCGCGCTTGCAGGCGGCGCTGAGTCCGTCTGAGAGTATCGCCAAGTACCACAGCGCGATCAAGATGGTCTCATCCGAGCGTCAGGTGCCGATCCTCGCTGAGCTCGGCGCAGTGTACGAGGACGCAGGCTTCGACGACTGCGCGCTGCAAGTGTGGAAATCCATCGCCTCGTTGACTGCGGCGTCGGCTTCGTCCGAGTCGACTGACGCGCCAAAGCCCGAGGCTGGCGCATTCTTCTCGAACCTGCGCTTGGCGCTGGTCCACGGCAAGAAGCAGAATGGGAAAACCGCGAAGAAGCAGATCAAGACGACACTGTCGCTCGCATCGAGCGCCGACTCCAGCCAGGCGACCGTCGCGGCGTATGTCGAAGGCGTGATCGCCAAGAGCACATAGTGGTACTGCGAGTGATAATCCGGCGCATGCTCAGCGTCGTGGACATCAGACTGTGAATGGTGCTCAACAATGTCGACAATGGTGGTACTCGCTGGTAATAAGTTGATTTTGCACCCACTCGCGTCTTTCCGCGGCATGCATGTCTCTTTGGTGCGTCGCTTACACAGTCTCGTCGTGCGGACCCAGCGCCTGCAGCAAGAAGTACTCGTCGTCAGGCAACAGCAGGATTGTGAAGTGGTTGCTGCCGCTCACCAGGAAGCCGTGCTCTCGGCGCTGCTGCTTCGGGTTCTTCTTTTGCTTCCCATCTCGCTGGGTCCACGACGCGAGCGCGTCTGGGAATCCCCAGACCATGAGTGCCGCCCAGGGAACCTGCCCGCTCTTCACGGCTCGCGCCGCTTTTTCGAACACGCTCTTGCAAAACTCGGACGCGATGAGCCCGCGCCACCGCACACTCGCGATCTCGCCATTCAGCTCGAAACCGAACACGTCGGGGACGCCGGTGAACGTCGACACGTACTCCTCAGGCGTCTGCTGCTTGAGCAGATCCGTGAGGCGACACGCCACGAGCCCGAACCAGTCGTACGCCTGCTGCAGAGACGCGAGGAGCTCGTCGCGGATGTTGGTTGCCGTCGTGTCGCTGCCGCCAGCGCCATCGACTGCTGATGCTGCTAACACTGCTGATTTCGATAGGCTGCTGTAGAACTTGTCAAACTGCGGCAGCATGAGATCCTGCACGTGGGTCCACTCGCCGTTCACCTCCACGCGCTTGCGCTCGAGCGAGTCGTCGTCGCCAAAGATGATCGTACGCGCCGCGCCGCGCTCGTTGTACGCGCATAGGAGCATTTCGAGCGGCGCGAACTTGGTCTCGAGGCACTGCACCACGCGGTCGCGGATGCTCGAGTCCTCGTCCGACGCGAACGCCTTCGACTTGAGATCCAGCGCGACCACGTACCGCTGGCTTTGGCGCGCGTACACCGTCGAGCTTCTGCACTCTGTCGGGATCGCCTTCCCGTACTTCTCGCCGACAAGTCCCAGCTGCTCGTACGCCGCATTGTCCACGAGCAGCAGCAGCTCGCCGGTGGGCAGCAGGATCGCCGAGTTGCTCGAATCCACCGGCACGTTCTTCGCGATCATGTACACGGAGCCCTGCAGCACGTACTCGCTGATAAAGCGCCTGGAGAGTAGCAGTGCGAGCGACGCTGTGATCTCGTAGAAGAAGCTCGTCTCCCACTTGAGCGACTGTGCGAGCGTCACGCCGTCCTTGCCGGGCACGCAGAGCTCCAGCTGCTGGTTGAGCGCGTGGCCCTCGAGGATCTCCATGTGGCGCGACTTGTCCAGGCGCAGCGACGAGTGCCACACGAGCGTGCGCGATGGCGGGTACTGCGCTCCGCGACGCGGGTCGCTGCCGTTGGCGGCGCTGCTGCTGCTGCGCAGATCCTTCGCGCGCTTCCTGCCGCCGCTCACCATGATGTGCTTTTGCCAGTGTCCAGAGATTTGTTTTTGACGCTTCGAGCGAGCAATTGTCGTACTTTACTGAATCGCAAGTGAACGAGCTTTGGCTCTTTTGGTGGTTTGAGTGTCGCCTCACTTGGCTTCAGTATACGAGCAAATGCCTCTTTTCAGCTACCTGGATTGGCGAATAATGAGCCAAATGCGGGTCACTATTAGCCAATCCTGGCGCCAACCACTTTTTTTGCTGGCGCTGGTCCAAATCGCGAGGGAGAGGCATTTTGGGCGACGCGAAAATGAGCAGCGCCGAGAACGCAGCGGCGACGACGAGCGCCGAGATGGACCTGCAACAGCAGCAGCAGCAGCTCGGTCGCAGCAACGTGCACATCGGACGCAAGCACGCACGCGCGGCCATGCCGACAGCGCCAGCACCAGCGACTGGGAACGGGAACGGACACGCCTTCCAACAGCAGCAGCAGCTCCACGCGCAGCACCAGCAGCTCCAGATGCAGGTGCTGATGGCGCAGAACGGGATGGCCAACGAGGCGGCGGCGGCCATGACTGCGCATGCCGTAGCGAGCGGAAACGGGACTACCAGCATGATGAGCGAGCTGCACGCGAAGCTCACCGGGCAGTCGGAAGGCAACGAGTACGAGGAAGAAGAGGAGGAAGAGGAGGAAGCCGAGGACGACGCGCTCGAGGCCGAGTCGCCGATGAACGCCGGCGGCTTGGCGCCGTCGAACCGGCGCATGCGCCTCACGCTGGGGCAGAAGCGGGAAGTGGTGGACCTGGCGGCGAGCAAGAAGTTCACGCACCGCGAGCTGGCGGAGAAGTTCAGCGTCGGCCGCACGACGATCACGAACATCTGCCGCCAGGAAGAGCTCATCCGCACGGAGACAGACTCGGCCGACGCGGCGAAGAAGAAGCGCAAGACGACCAAGTGCACGTACGACCTGCGCGTGCTGGACGAGTGTCTGCACAAGTGGCGTATGGAGGTGAAGGTGAGCAGTCCGGATATGAAGATCACGGGTACGGTGCTGCAGCAGAAAGCCATGGACCTGGGGCTCAAGATCCTGCAGGAGCCGTACGCCGATCTGCCGGACAAAGTGCGCCAGGCGCTGACGAAGTTCACTGCCTCGAACGGCTGGCTCGACGGCTACCGGACGCGCTTTGGCTCGTTCAGCTCGAAAGTGCTGCAGGGCGACCAGAACGTGATCAAGAACGTCGAAGTGCAGACGCGTCTGCGCGAGCTGCACCACAGTCTGAGCCAGGTGGAGCTGCAGGACATCTGGACCGGCAGCGAGTTCGCGGTCGCATACAAGCCGAGTGCCGCGAGCCAGAACCCGAACGCGGCGCCGCAAGCCGACCCGTCGGGTAATGGCCGCTACACGGTATCGCTCTTCGTGAGCGCGGCGGGCGAGAAGTTCGACATGCAGGTGATCGGCGTGGACCGCAACCCGCTGCTGCTCGAGGGCGTGAACACGCAGCAGACGTACAACATCCAGTACGGGCACTCGAAGACCGGCTGGCAGGTAGCGCACACGACGGTGGCGATGCTCAAGTCGCTCAACGCGCTCGCTAAGTCGCGCAAGCGCACATTCCGCGTGATCCTCGACAGCGCTGTCCCGCACGTCAAGGCGGCGATGATCCTGGACTCGCAGGGCGACCAGCGCACGTTCTTCCTGTTCGACCACCTGCAGATCCACTTTCTGCCGCCTAACTTCAAGCCACCGCGGTTCCACCCGTGCCACCTCGGCATCATCCAGGCGTTCAAGGCGCGCTTCCGGTACGAGATGATCGAGACGCTCTTCTCGAACTACCGCCAGAGCGTGATGAATCAGGACCTCCACGGCTTCCACCCGCTGCGCCACATGCACACGCGCAACGTTTTCCACTGGTTCTACGTCGCGCTGCACAGCCTCGACAAGCACATGATCCAGAACTGCTGGGTGCACAGCGGCTTGCTGCCCACGCAGGCGGTCGCGACGCTCAACATGAAGGAGATCCTGTCGGCGACCTCCGGCGGCAGCAACGGCGCGATGGCGCTCCCTGCGACGAACGTGACGGGCTTGCCGAACTTGACGTCCATCTACCGCGACCTGCAGGTGCTGATGACCGAGGTGACGCAGCTCGCGCCAGACTTCCTGCACTGGATTGGCGTGGCGGACCCGCTCAACGCGCAGGCGTACGCCGAGATGGAGGGCAATGCGTCCGTGACGGACCCGGGCGTGGACGAGGTGCAGATCATCCGCGGCGTGCTGCAGAAGCACGACTGCCTGTCGACGAAGAAGCTCGACGACGCGACCCGGGCCGCGGGCCACTTTGAGTCGCTCGATGACGTTGCGGAGGAGCAGTGTCCGCGCCACGACGAGGTGATGGCGTCGATCGAGACGCTCAAGAAGTACCTGCGCCTGTCGCGAGACATGATCCCGAACCGCGTGGACGCCGTCGTGCAGCTCAACAAGGTGAAGGCCACGGTCGGGAACATGGCTGTCCACGACGTCTGAGGGGTGTGCAAGCCATTGTGATGGAGTGTGTTCGTATGTCTATAGCGCTTGCTCAATATCCTTATGTTGCGATTCGCCGTGTCTGCTGGCGCTCGCTCGCTCGCATTGCTGCTGCTGCTGCTGCTGGATAATAAGTCCTTCGACTCTCGTGTAAATAGGCGTGTCCTCTTCTCGCGCTCACAATGGTTTGGTGCTGCTGGAGCTGGGTGTCGGGGACGCGAGCTCCATCAGCACGCCGTTGTTGCGCAGCGGTCCGGACAGATCCTCCAGCGGCAGGATGCATCGTTCTGCGATGGCGCGCTCTTCAGCCTCGCGCTGCGTCTTCGAATACGAAACGAGCGTCCGCAGCGCACTCGTCAGCCAGTCGCGATGGCTCATGCTCTGCGTCTCGAGGTCGAGCGTCCGGTCGCTAAATATGATCGAGAACGAGCAGGCTTCGAGCCCTGCGCTGGTCGCGTACTTGCGGAAGACCGCAGTCTGGCGGCCGTCGAGGACTTGCAGCGCCAGGGCGAGATCGACGGACTCACTCAAGCCGCCTCGCTTGTGCTGCCACTGGAGCGAGCCGCAGTGGTTGCAGTGCAGCCTCGTTTGGTGCGGTCCGCCGCGACGCCCATACTTGACGAGCGGGGAGAACATGTTGATCGCCTGGACGAGGTAGAAACGGTGCTTGCCGCCGAAGCGGAATGCAAGCTCCACAATCTTCCACCTCGCGCCTTCGATCGTCTCCAGCTCTTCGTCCGTGTAGTGGAACGTCTTCTTCTTCCGCCGGAAGTTCAGCGTCCCGAGCAGGCGAGGCGCGAGTCGCCCGAACGACGACTTCTTTCGCTTTCGCTGGCACTCGGGGACCCGTGAAGCAGTCGGCGTCGTCGACGTGGATGCTGGTAGAGCCAGAGGCATGGGCGGAGGTCGAATCGGCACTGGGCACGAGTTTCCACGCCGACGGGACGAGAAACCGTGCTGCAGAGGCAGCTCGTGCCGCCGCTCGGAGTCGTCTTTCAGATCGATCACGAGGCGGCGCACACTCGCAGTGAGGTGCAGCGGCATCGCGGCTTCGGGGAAGCAGCTCGGCACGAACGTTTGCGCTACAGTCGTCTCCACCATCACCGGGTCGAGCGCCTCGAACGTGGTCTCGTCGACCGTCTCGACATCTTCATCTTGAGCGTCGTTTTCCTCGCTCGAGTCATCGTCGTCGTCCTGGTTCGACTTGGCCGACAGATCCGCGTCGTCGATCGGTCCGCTCATGCTCTTGATCCTGTGCATCAGCTTCTTCACGCTCACGGCGATGTTTGGCGCGTCGAAGTCCAGCTCTTCGTCGTCTTCGTGCGCGAGTGTCGGCTCGCGCGACTCGCGGAACGCTTGCGAGCGCGGCTTCAGCTCGTCCTCGGCGTCGCTGTCTCCTGCGCTGTCGCTGCTGACTGACGCCTTCTCCTCGAGAGCTAGTCTGCTGTCCTCCTTCTGCTCCAGGAGCGACTCGAGCTCGTTGTTGTCCATCGCGTCTTCCGGGTCCGCGCCATCGTACGGATCGAACGCCATGTGCAGGTCTTCAAACCGCAGCGACATCAGTCCCTGGCGTCTGTCAGCTTCGTCTTTGCTCAGCTCCTCCACGCGGCTCGCCCCAGCAGGAGGCGACGAGAGCTGAGCGCCGTCTTCTTTCCCTTTGTTCATCATGATCGCGTGGTAGAGAGGGTCGATGAAGAACGTCGAGAACCTCGAGTTGCCGCTCACGCTGAGGCGCTGCTGGTTGTTGCCTCCGCCTCCAGCGCTGTTGTTGCGGTAGTGGCTGCCTTTCCTGCTCCGCCCGACGTATCCTGTGCCGTTGGTCTGCTCTCCTGCTGCGGATGCTGCCGTCGCGAACTTGTGCGCGGCGTCTGCGCCGCTGCCGCTGGTGTCGTCAATGGGGTCGGCGGCGTGGCTGCCGCGACGCAGGATCTTGCTCAGCAGGTCGGTGCTCGACGGCCGCTCGCTCTCGCGCTGGTGGACGCGCATGGCGCCGATCGAGTGTCGCTGTCGCTGTCGCTGGCCGAGTGCCGCCCCATGCAGCAGCGCGTGACGGCCGAGCGGTTTCCGCGTCCGTTTCGTGGCCGCGAAAGAACACGAAATAAATGCAGTGCGAGGCACAGATGGATGCGCTTGGCGCTGGCTTCAACACCCGTTCTCGCCATCTTGTAGGAAAGGGCATCAGCTGATGCAGGTCTTTCCCACCTGGAAACCCGAGCTGCAAGAACAGAGTGAATGCTCGTATAAAGTTTTCTCGTTTCGTTTGCTTTTGAGACAGGATGACAAAAAGTGCGGAAGAAGGCAACTGCGACCATCGCTCTCGATTCCTGACATTCGTCTGGTCAGCAGCACCAAATGGCGGATCAGCGCATGGCGAGTGCCAGCAGACTGTCGGTGTCCGCATAGCCCAGTGCAGCCATTTGAACATTGGCGCCAGCGCGTCGCTGTCCAGCGTGCAGCTGTATCCGTCCTGCTGGACTCAAAGATCCCGTCAGGATACTTTCCGCCTCACATCTGGAAAAAGGAGCAGCGTGCAAGGAGGCTGGAGGACACATCCGAAGCCTGTCCAAGATTCTGCACTCATCATGCTGCTGCACCGAATGCGCGTTCAGAGAGAGACCAAACGTTCCCAGTCGACGGCGCGATTCTGCCAGGTGGCGGCACCCTCGTCAAGGCAATCGAGTGCGCTGTCGGACGGTCGGTGCTCATGTTGACACCTTCGCCGCCCACGATTCATGGCAGCACGCTGACCTCA
>JAADWH010000884.1:0-12541 GCA_023335995.1 Globisporangium nagaii
CGTGGCCGAGTACGACACGTTCATCCGCCGCAACCTCGCGCGCGGGTACACGGGCAAGGACATGAACGTGCCGTTCATGAAGGAGCAGAGCATCAAGTTCGACATGGCAGTAGACAAGGTCAAGCACGACGTCGACGGCTTCTTCCACAAGCTCGTGGGGAAGGCGGAGGACATCCAGACGGGATTCCTGGATCTCTTCCGACGCGAGGGCTCGCTGGTGCGTTGCGTTTTGTTGTACTCACTCTGTGCTAATGCTCGTTGGAGTATGCTGACTCCTGTTGCGTCCTCGCGTCTTCGCATGCCTCTGTCGCGTGTGTGCAGCGCTCGTCGATTCGCGAGCAACGCCATGAGATCAAGCGCCGCCTCTCGGTGTCGCATCCTGAAAGCGCGCCAAAGAAAGAGGAGCAGGCTGGTCGACAGTCTCTGTGAGAGATAGATGGAGGAGGATGGCGTGCATAGAGAGCACGCCAAACGAATGGATGAAAGATGCATATATTCAACGCACACGCAGATTCATACCGACAGCACCTATCGATCCTCCTCCGACGACGGAATGGAGAAGTGAATCGCTACATCTCCTCCAGTGCGCTGACTGTCTGCTGCACCTTTGACGCCGACGACGCGGCATAAATTAGAGCCTGGAGAGCTGCAACACACACACAGACAAAGTGTGAGCACTTGGTTGCGCTCATTGCCAATCCTGTCGCACCATTTCAAAGGAGGCGCTGTCGCTCGTACCACTGCGGAAGTTCTTCTGCGCCTGGCGCAGATCGCTCGGCGGCAGCGAGCTGAACCACATGATCGTGGAGTTCTGCAACTCGAGTTGCTGCTGCTGCTGCTGCTGCTGCTGCTGCTGCTGCTCTTTCGTCGTCTCTGCGCTCGCCGCTGCCGTCCTGTCGTCGCTGCTCTTGCCTTTTCGCTGCGTCAGTGTGGATGAAGAGACAGCGTCCGTCTTTTCTGTCTCTGGACTCGCGCTGGTTGGCGTCGTGAGCACCCACCGCACATCACTCAGCGCGTCCTCGTCCTCGTCGTCGTGCTCGCCACCGCCACCGCCACCGCTGCTGGTACTGCGCGCAGCCACGACAGTCACTGCGTCGAAGAGCTCGTGGTACGACAAGTCGCTCAGCGCGTGCGCTGCGAGATACCGTCTCGCCATCGTCAGCTTCAAGAAGCCCTGCAGCATCGCAAACGTTCCAAGTCGCAAACATGAGTGACCAAGGCAAGCGCTTCGCATAGAGTGAGCACAGCAGCAGCACCTGCTTAAGCCTCTCGCACGCGCGCTGGTGCTCGTTCAGGTAGTCCTCGAGCGCGCAGACGCCGTCTACGAGCAGCGCGTCCGCGTCACTCGGCGCCATTTCCACCTGCTGCTGCTTGGGCATCTTTTTCCGATCTTGAGCGCAATCATCGTCAGAGAAGCCTGTTTAGAAACGGCTCGGTGCTTGGACGCGATTGCATTTCGAAGTCGGATCTGGAAGCATCGAGACTGCTGACAGGTCAAGTTTCTATCGTTTCTATATGAGCTGAAGTGGCGCCGATGTCTCCATTTTGAGCCATTTCGAGCACGACGACGATGACGAAGAAGGCGGCGCCACGCGCGCAGATCTCGCAGGAGACGTTCGACGAGGCCGTGAAGGAGAACGTGGAGGAGTTCGAGATGGATCTACAGGAGGCCACGCGCGACGCGGTTGAGCAGTTCGAGTCGCAGGGCGTCGACCTCTCCAACATCATCAAGCACGTCGCGCTTGGCGGTGCAGGCGGCGACAGCGGAGACGACAGCGGCGGTGCCGACGGCGCACAGCCTGTGAGCGTGCTGGAGCAGATCAAGAACATCATCGGCGAACTCAGCGCGCTGTCAGCGCAACCGAGTGATGCTACCAGCGCCACTGCGCCTGCGCTGGAGGCCAAGCTGACGCAGCTGCAGGAGTTCTGTGACAAGATCCCCGAAGCAAAGGTCGTCGCTGGTCGCAACAATGCGGTTGACACGCTGTTAGAGATCATCGACGCGTCGGCTAGCGATGCTACTGCGCGAGAGGCGGTGCTGGAGAAGGCGAGCGCGCTGCTGGCGTATTTGTGCGCTGACAATGCCGACAACCAAGACTTTGTCGGCCAGGCAGGCATGGAGCGGCTAGCGAGCGTGCTGGGCAAGCTGCACGCGAATAGCGGCGCCGCCTCGGCATCAGCAGTCATGCGCGTGCTCAACCTCGTGCGCGCGGCGTGCGCCAAGCACGAGGTGAACAAGACGCACTTCACGAAAGCGCACGGCGTCGAGGTGGTGTGTGCGCAGCTGCCAGGTGCGAAGCAGGACGAGGCGCTGTCCAAGCACGTGGCGCTCGTGCTGCGCGCGCTCACCGTGAACGACGACCCGAAGGCGACGTTCTCGCAGTCGCAGGAGACGATCAAGCAACTCGTCGCGAACGACGTGATCGCATACATTATCGACATCGTGCAGACCCACGCGGACAAGCCCGAGATGCTCTCGGTGTGGCTCGTGGTGCTCAAGCAGATCGCGATCACGGAGGAGAACTGCAAGAAGATCTACGACCTCCAGGGACTCGACTTGCTGCAGCAAGTCATGATCACGCATGAGAGGAACCTCATGGTCATGAAGCGCTGCATCACCGTGTTCCGCAACGTGGCCGCCGCGGATGAGCTCAAGGAGTACATCATCAAGTCGGGCGGCGTCGAGCGCGTGCTCACGGGCATGCGGCTGCACTTGGGGGATCCGTCGCTCCAGCAGCACGCGTGCGCCACGCTCGCGGCGATCGCGCTCCGAGCGCCAGAGAACAGCATCCACATCGTCAACCTGGGCGGCGCGCGCCAGATCGCGTTTGCGATGCGCACGCACGGCGAGAACACGGCGCTGCTGCGCCAAGCGAGCCTGGCGATCCGCAACATGGTCGCGCGCTGCGTCGAGCTGCGAGCGCGCATCCTGGACGAAGACATCGAGCCGCTGCTGCGCGACGCGCAGAAGTACCGCGGCTGCGGCGACGAGGCGTACGCGGCGCTGCGCGATCTCGGCTGCGACATCCAGCTCGCGGCGTTCGGCACGGTGTCGACGAAAGCGCGCTTCAACCCTGTGAACATCGAGTCGAATCAGCTGCTGGATCGCGTCGACGAGGCTGCGGAGGCGCCATTCGCTTCGTAGCAGCCCGTGCACAACATAATACAATCGTCCGACGCCTTTGGCAGGAAGAGTGCAAGCTAATGGCTGGGCATGCATGCGGGTTGCGTTTTGGTTGCTATATTCAAATCTACCGAGTAGAAACATCGACACGCTGGGTCTTGATAGCGTCGCGCTCCCACTCGCTGCATTCGCACTCATCTCTCTCTCTCTCTCTCTCTCTTCTTCTTCTTCTTCTTCATCGAACTCTGCTCGCCGCCAATGTCGCTTGGTTCAGCTCTGCATAGAGTTCCCAAAAGCTGCATCCGCTACGCTCAACATGCGTCTCGTTTCTTGTTTCTCGATTTGTTTTTTCTCTTTCTTTTCAGCGGCGTCGTTGATGTTTGCGCCAGCAGCTCTGACAACGTTCTTGTGCTGGCTGCTGCTGCTGCTGCTTGGCGTCGTGCGTCTTGGTGCTGTTGCTTTTGTTGGTGTTTGAGTTCGCGCTCTGCTTACGAGATCGCGACCCAGCTCTGCTCGACGATCTCGCGCACGCGGCGGTTGTATTCGCGGCGGTTCTCCTGGAAAAGGCGCGCGGCTTCCGAGTTTGCGGGCGAGTTCGGGTTCGGGTCGCACAGCAGCGACTGGATCGACGTCAGGATGGCCGAAATATCGTAGATCGGCGACCACTGGTTCTGCAGGATGTCCAGACAGATCTGGCCGTCGTTGTAGACTGCGCACAATGAAGAAGCAGCACACAACCAAATGATCAATAACGGCCCATTTTCCGCTCTCGTGCGATACTGTGGTTCACAAACACAAGCCGAACGCGACGTACTGTTTGGGTGGAACATCTTTGTGATAAACCGCACGGTCGGCGCTTTGTTCGGGTAGTCTTCGCTGAACTCGAGCGTCAGGTTGAAAGTCCCGCCCTCCCACGGCGTGTCATCCGGTCTGCAACAAACATTAACGAGAACAATAAATGGATCCTGTCAGCACGAGCTCTCACGCGCACAAAGCGTCTGCATGCACTGCAAGCTACGAAGCAAGCGCTTGGGCTGGCGCTTCCCGACAAGCAAACCGCTATTCAGTTCGCCTCAGCAGCGCCTCGTGGGCGGGAAGAAGAGCGCTCGAGCACACACGCAGAGGGAAGAAAGACGTACCCGAAGATGACCGCCTGCCAGAGCATAATGTTGTTGTCCATCGGCGCGCCAGAGACGCCTGACGGCGGGTCGTTCTGCAGCTTGCGGAAGTCGCGCATGAGTCGTCGTCTCGCAGCGGTCGACATGGCGGGCGCTGCTTGATGTCGCTGGAGGGCTGGAGGGCTGAGCTGTGCTGTGTTTGCTGTGTTGTCGCTCGTTGGCTCGTTGCGGACGCCGGCGACTTGTTGTTGTGTGTGGATGGACCGGTGTGTTTATTCCACCAAACTCTTTGGGTTCTCTTTTCTTTCGCTCCGTTCTTCCTGCCTTTGAGGCGAGTACTGCGGACAACGACGCACGGTCGCAGACAGATTAATTGGATGAAAAACCTCGCGAGGTTCTGGCAAGATTTGCACCGTGTTTTGACACTTCGAGCGCTCAACACACCTTCTTTTTTCTCGAATATACGATGGTGTGGCCCACATTTGTTGCACCAGTACCGTTTGGGACAGTTTGTAATCTGCCAGCCATTGCGTCGCGCACGGTATGGTATATCCGCAATGATTGACACACCAAAACCGCGACCTTTCGCGGAAGATACGCTTCCAGCCACGCAGACTCAAGCCGAGCACAAGAGCAGCGCGTGCTGCCGCTGCCGCTGCTGCTCATCATCGCGGCATTGATCGCCACGAGTCTCTACTGACCGACATAGCACGCAGACAAGCAGCAGCAAAAGACACACCCGCGTTGCGCAAAGCTGGATTGGCGTCGCTGCAGCGCTCGGGGGATCTTCGTCGCGAGCTCGCACCAGCTATTATTAGGACGCAAGGCACAGGCGCTTGGTTCCAGCTCGCACCGTCCTGACGAAAGATACGCTCAGCGCGCAACGAGCTCCACCTGCTCAGCCTGCTCGCGGAAGGACCCGCGCGCCGCTGATGTCGAATGAGCGTCTGGTGCATCCGGAGCAGAATGCAGTCGTGCTCGCGAGACTCGACGGCGCAGGGTCGACGACGATCTCGGCGTTCTCCTCGGCGTACGACAGCGAGTTCCCAAGCGCGCTCGACGGAGTTGGTACGTCCGTGCTGTGTGTGCACGGTGTCGCTCGAACCATGCGATGGTGGTTCTGTCTGCTTGCAAGCTCGTCAAGCGCGGTAGACACGTTTACTCACCGTGCTGCTGTGATGCAATGCGCTGTGCTATAGTCACGAGGAAAGAGTTCAAGTTCTGCATGGACGTGATCAACCAGACCGTCGAGGACTTCTTCCCGTGCCTGCCGTGCTACGCGTGCGGATATTTCTGTTGCTTCGCAACGTGCGGGCTCTCGCTGCTCTTCCCCGAGCCATGCACCAAAGAGGTACGAACGAGCTGCTCCTCCCTGCCGTGGTCGCTGACACCTCGCACGGCCGCGTACTGTCGAGCTGATGTCGCTCTGCTTCGCCTTGTGTTGCACGCAGCTCGAGGCGGGCTTGGAGATCGTGCTCAAGCGGCTCAACAACAGGGAAGAGTTCCTCTACCGAGGGATCGTCTGGAAGTTCCGTCGCGACAAGCGCGCGCGAACATCGTGGCTGGAAATCTGCCACATAGTCTACGAATAGCGAAATACACGTCAACGCCATCCACAGCGAGCATCGAACAAAGCGCGCGACAGCAAACCACTATGAGCGGAGCTGGGGTGCATGGCGAGCGGGATGCGCACGGGGGTATATTCTTACACAGAACGCGAGCGCCGCGCGACGCCGACTCTGGGATCTATGAGCTCGCCGGCGACTGCCTCTCGCTCGCTCACTCGCGCCGCTCACTGCTACTCTCTGCTGCGACTCGCTTGCGATCTTCGTTCTCTATGGTTGCCGGATTCTAAATATTGGGATATGCTCCAAAGTACAGGCGAGTGAGCGAGAGACCCGAGCACAATGTGGCGAACAGCGCGCGCCAGGCTGCCTCCCTCCCTCCCTTCCTCTCTCCCTCTCTATCTGTCTGTCTATCTAACATGGGGGGCTCGGTGTTACCTTTTCTTCTGCTTTCCATTTCAACTTACCGCCTCATCGTCGCGACGATGCGGCTTTGCCTATAAATATGTACGAACCTGGTGATGTTTACTTACTTGCGGTGGTGGAGAGGGTGTAAGCCATGACGCACGGTCCTGGTCCTCCTGGATGTTTCGTGTCGTCCATATCTTCTGCTTCTCTGCTCTGCTCTGCACGCTCAGTGTCTATTGCGTCGCCGACGGGGGTCGCTGGATGCCTGGTCCGCTTCGCTGGCTGCCTTGCTCGCGCGCGCGTTTGGTCGCTCGAGTCTCGCTCTCGCTCTCTCAGGACTGCACTCGAACAGCTTCGTGTGCGCGAGCTTCCTCCGCGACTGCCTCGCTCGCTCACTCGTTACGTCATCAGCACGCCTTCGAACAGCACCACGCGACTCTTGTTCAGCTCCTTGCACACCACCTTCATGTTCTTCTCGCCGATCATCGTCACGTCGCTGATCTCCTGAATCGAGCGCTTCACGTCGGTGTACGCGGCGACCAAGTAGATCACGGACGCTGCCACTGCGATCGGCGACTTCCCAGTCGACAAGCCGAGCGTGTCTGCTTTCTTCGCGACGTCGTTCGCGATACTCTGCGTCTTGAACGGAAGCCCGAGGCGCGAGCAGAAGCGCCGAACGTACTCTTCCGTCGTCGGCTGCGTCATCTCGATGTCCAAGCTGCGGTTCAGCGTCATGAACGACTTGCCGATGCGCTTCTTCGGCACGCCCGACGCTTCCTCGAACTCCTTCAGTGAGCGCGCGCTGCCCGCTTTTCGACACGCGATGAAGAGCACCGCGACCGGCATGCTCTCCTTCTCGGGTCCGCGCATGCTGATGCCTTTGTTCTCTGCTTCGGCGTAGATGTCCAGCGCGGTTTCCACGATGATCTTCGGCAGTGACATCGCGTCCGCGACCTCGTGCACGCGGTCCATGTTGCGCTTCATGCGCTTCACCTTGGCGCAGTCCGACGAGATGTTCGGTCGCTTGTGTGCTCGCCCGCCGCCTTCGCCAGCACCGCCAGCGCCGCCGACGCTCGTCTTGCCCGGCTTCACGTCCACGAGGTACGATGTGAGGGAGACGTCGTTCAGCCGCTGATCTGCCACTTCGCCGACTCTAGATTTGGCAGCGGGGTCGCCCCCACGGTCATCGTTAGCAAAATTTCTCCATTCCGGGGTGTCATCAATAATGCGCTCACCGAGGATCATGCCGCAGTCTCTGCACACGACGTCACCAGCGGAGAAGTCGGTCACCACGTCCATGCTGCCGCAGTCGGTGCACTTGGACTCGAGGCACTCGGACATGACGACGATGAGCGACGGATGGATGACTCCTTTCGTGGGTTGCTTTGCTTCTTTTGCGTGCGTGGGTGGGTGCTCAGACGGCGACGAGGCGCTCTTCTTCAGCGGCGCGTTGCGCGGGAGCCACTGGCACTGGGAGATGCGTCGTTGCGTGGAGGGAGGGTGTCGTGGAGAGGTGGTTCGCTCGCAGACGCGGCGCGGGTCGTCGAGAGAGCTGCGGGGACGCGCGGAGGGCCGAGGGTCGCGAGGGCTGCTGCTTGGCTTTGGCTTTGTGTCGCTTGCTCTTCCGGTCGCAGCCAAAGTCGCACAAGCGGTTTCGCGCTCGCCCGATCCAACGACTGTAAAACCCCAGAGTGCAGATCCAAAACCTCAAAACCTTGAGCTAGAACATTGGTTTTACTCGGATGCTGCAAGTCCTTTTTATTGGGCGTGGCGGCCGGATGGGATCTACAGAGGTTTACGTGGCAAACACGGAGCACTCGCTCGTGGGGACAATGGCGACACCTCCGTCCGAGGTGGACGGATCAACATGCGCTGCGCTGTCGAATTCAAATAGTTACTCGCTCCACTCTCGATCGCCATCACGCTTCTCGTCTGCGGGTGTCACCGCGCGCAGCGTCTGGATCTCGGTAGCCGCATTGCAGTCGCTCGAACCGCGAAGAGCTCCTCAGTGCTCGCTGCTTCTGCGTGAGATCGCTCGGCAAACACTCTCGCCGCGTCAAACTGCTCGGGACACGCTGCTAAAACGCGAAGCCCTTCTTCTTGAGATCGGCCTTGGCCTCCAGCACCTGCGCGTCGAGCTCCTTCGACGCCGCGGGACAGTCCTCGACCGACATGACTGAGAGCGCGATCACCGCGAGCGAGTACGCGCCGAACGACACGAGCGCGTACATGGGTAGCACGTTCACGATCTGCACGAAGCGCGCGTCGCCTAGGCTCTTCGCCGCGTACTCGCGCGCCAGCAGCCACAGCGCCAGCAGCAGCACGAACGCCGCGACCCACTTCTGGTACTTGAGCATGATCCCTGTCTTGCTTTTCGCTTTTTCGTCTTCTTGCCGTCTCCCCTGTTTATGAGTTCGGATCACAAAAACCATGGACAAAGTGGTGAGTGTGCCAGTAGTGTACCCTCCTGAATAGTGGCTCCGCTTTCTCGATATTTACGGGTTGAAGCGTCTGCATTCGCCCACATCATCACCATGGCGCAGATGGAGCAGCAGGAGCTGCGCGACAGCTCTGCGGGCGGCGGGGGCTCCAAGCAGCTCCAGTTCGTCCACGATCTCCGCCAGGTATAGTGCGCGGCGGTGCGGCGCCTCTGTGCTGTATCCTCATAGTCTGACGTCATCCACGTTGCCCTCTCTTCACGCAACTACCAACAGCAATACCAGCGACGGCGCCGCTTCGAGCTGTCGGCATGCGCAGTTGGGTTCATCGGCGTCTTGCTCATGCTCGGCGAGAACGAGGCGCTCATGAGCGACGCGTCTCCCAGCACGAAAGCTGCGGTGGTGCAGAGCCTCAAGTGGGTCACGTTTGTCTCGACCATCGCGCTGGATGCGCTCGTGTTGCTGCAGTACTTTGCCAGCGCGCAGATCGCACGCATGCAGAACGTGGTGGCGTCCTCGAAGCAGACCGGCGGCAGCGTCCACTGCGTGCGCTACCTCGTGCTGCTGCTCGAGCTCGTCATCTGCAGCTTCCACATCCCGCCAGGAGTCGCCGGAGCCGTGGAGATCGCACAGTTCCACAGCAACATCGCGAGCTCGACTGCGAAGTGCCCGAGGAGCGAGGTGTACGACCTGGCACGTCGCGGCAACGGGTGCTACCTGGTGTACAAGTATCCGGTGGAAGCGTTCGGTGCGTGGCAGCACTAGGCTTGGCGCGGGCTGCACTGTCCAATGCTGAGCCACGGGAGGGCTAACCCGCTTACTTCTATCTAAACTCTTTGTGCGGATGACGAGCAGGTGTGTTTATGGTGCTCCGACTGTACCTCTTCGCGCGATACATGCGCAGCTCGTCGACGCTCTACTCGCAGTGGGTCGCGTTCATCGGCGCGCTGAACGACGTGAACGCGATGCGGCCGTTCTTCCACTTCAAGGCGCTCTTCAAGATCAAGCCGCTGCACCTGCTCGTGCCGCTCACGTTGCTCAACACGTTTCTTACGGCCGCGATCATCCGGATCCTAGAGAGTCCCGTCCAAGCCGCGTTTGAGAGCTACGGCAAGTCTGTCTGGCTCACGGCAGTGACACTCGTACGTACCATCGATGTGACGAAAGCGCTGCTGGCTTTGTGGACTACTGACGACGGAGCGTTGCTGCCAACATGCAGTCCGCGACGGGATTCGGCGACTACTACCCGGTCACGTATATCGGCCGCGCGTTCACGACGATCAGCGCGATGTTCGGCGGACTGCTACTCGTGGCGCTCATCCAGTCGCTCTTCTTCGGCGTGCTGGAGCTCTCTCCGAAAGAGCAGAAGGTGAAGCACCTGATCGACACGGATCGCTGGGAGAAAGCGACGCACCAGAACGCGGCGTCGCTGCTGCAGACCGCGTGGAAATGCCACGTCGAAGCGAAAAGGGCGACGGCAACTGTCAGCGAGGGGACGCGTCGAGCAGCGCGCAGCGAGCGCCGCCTCTTTGAGCTCATGCGCGTGAGCAGGAGCCTGCGCAGTGCCCAGCCTGTGGTGACGCAGAGCATCGATGACCACTTCGCAGACATGGAGCACGTGGTGCTCGCGCAAATGGACCAGATGGAGCTCGAAAAAGCGGAAATACTGCAGCGCATCCACGAGAAAGCCACGAAGCTCAGCGCGCTGAAGCTCCAGCTGGAAGCAGCGCACGCGAGCAAGGCGGCTCAATACTAGCAGCTCTCTAGCACTGAACAGAGCCGCACACAGACCCCCACACAAAAAGGTTCGCTCACAGCTTCAATTGCCTTACGGCGCAGCATACCAACGCTACTAACCCACTTGCGAGCGACTTACACCGCCAGCGCCTGCGTGATGTTGCTGAACCGGTTCGCATCGTCGCCGCCCTTGGCTGCGAGGTAGTCCGGGTCGGTCGCGACCCGCTGGCGCAGCTGGCTCTTGAACTCGCGCTCGAAAACCTTCGTGATGTCTGAGCGCGTGAGCTGCGACACGAGATTGTCGTGGTACTGGCGCCACTTCGGGTTGTGCTCGCACTGCGCCGCGCGCACGGCTTCGTTTAGCATGCTCGCGAAGAGCGTCTCGACCTCCATGTACACGTTCGGCAACGGGTGCGCGTTCTGGCGGTACGAGCGACTGTGCGGTCTGCCGAGCAGCTGCTGCTGCTGCTGGCGCTGCGCCTGCTCGTCCTTCTTGATCGTCTCGATCCACGCGCTCTGCTCGCCGGTGGGGGCGTGCTGCCGCACCACTTCTTCCCACGAAAGCTGCGGGCCTCGTAGTTGCGCGCCCGCGTTGCTCTGCATGCCGCCAGCGCCGCCGAACATCTGCGACATCATGGGCATCATCTGGGACATCATCTTGCCGAGGTCTGGCATGCCGCCGCCCGCGTTGCCGCCCGGGAAGCCCAGCGGCGCTTGCATTTGCGCTGGCGCCGCGCGCGCGGGCCGCACCGTGTGGATCTCCTCCATCGCCTCGTCCTCGTCGCTGCTGCTGCTGGCCTCGAGCTCCATGAGCATGTCGTCCGCCAGGTTGTCCAGGAGCTCGTCGTCCGAGAGCGACATATCGTCGAGGATGTCGTCGGCGTCCATTTTCCTTCGCTTGCTTTCTCCGTTGTTTCCAAAGTGAGCACATGTCTGTCTGTCTGTGTGTGTTTGTTTTAGGATCGGTCCTAAACCAAAAGAGAGCATTAGGATGACTCTCGCATCCAGGTAAGTGAGCGCCAGACAAGTGAGATCAGAATCGCTCAAGTGGGACATTCGGTCTCAACGTGGACAGGATGAAGAGAGCGGCTCACGGTGCAGAGCGCATCGACCGAAGTGTATGGTCTATCAAGTGCGCTTGTCTCTACATAGCAGTCGTTGGTGTGTCGTTGCTCACGCACTTGAGGGTTATCAGGGTGGATATCCCCATCGATTCGAGTCCTCTCGCCTTGATGAGACGTCCCATTTGTGTTGCCTTCCCTTCTGACGTGAAGCCCCACTGATCCGCTTGGACTCGTCGCCTTGTTGCCTTGTCGCCTTGTCTTCGCTACTGTGCAGGAGGGTTTCTAGCGATCATGAGGCTCCGAGATGTCCAGCTCTGATGTGCGTCGTCGCCACAGAGCTCGTTTTTCGACGATGTCAACTTGGGTTTATTTTTTTTAGCAGAAACCAGAACTCGACCATCACTCACGAATCGAGTCCTTCCTTCTCAGCCACACTTGTTTCGCAAGATCTGCGCGAAGCACACAATTCACTCGCCGCATCCACTTCTACACACCATCAGCGCCTGCGCGCTGAGCCATCAGCACCTCATTCGTAGATCTGTCGGCTCCAGCACAAGCGGCTACTTCCAGGCGAGCACGAGCGACTCCTCTCAGCAGATCAGCATGGTGAGGGCTGCGAACGACGTCGCGCTCCAGGTGCTCGCGAACCGCAGCCTCTTGGCGTCGATCGTGGCGTTCTCCTCGGGTGTCCCCTACTTCGTCTACCAGGTGAAGCAGCAGCTGGTGTGCGCGAGGGACGACTTCAAGGGCGATTACTACTATGGCGAACCAGAAGACATCGCGTTGTGGCAGAATGCGATCTGCCAAGGCGACAGACGCACGCTCGAGGCGCTGCAGCTGCTCTCAAAGACTCCTGCGCTCGGGACGAGAATGCGTTCCGTACTCCGTGGGATCTTGGACTTTGCACTGCTGCACACGAAGGACATGGCGCTGCTCGAGTGGATCAACGACAAAGACATAATCCCAAGCAACCGGTCGAACAGGTTCCCTGGTGTTTATAAGCGAGCGATCTCCGGGACAGTCGACATTGAGATGATCAAGTGGATCGCGAGCCGCGGGTACACATTCTCTAAGGATCTGTCGTTTA
>JAADWH010000885.1:0-12524 GCA_023335995.1 Globisporangium nagaii
CGGATCCGTACCTCGAGCTCACGCACTTTGAAAAGGTGATCTCTCACAGCGCAAGTTGGCGGAGATCCGCAACGCACGTTGTGGAATAAGGCGCGCGCGCGCGCGAGGGGGAGTGACGAAGCGCCATCGGTGTGGAGCTCCATGTTCGTTTTTGTAAAATAATACAATTTTGGGCAAACTCGCTGGAGCCACATGCACTTTCCTGAGAGGTGATGGGGACCATCACTCCGATTCTGAACCGTTGCGTGGCTGGTCACCACGAATCACCTCTTCATATGAAGTTTACCTTTTTATCATAATGTAGCTGGTAGCAGTACTGTGATTGCCTGCATCCACGCGCATACAGACAGGAATGGTTCCGATATCCTATTATCGCAAACTTCAGAGCCTCAAAATATTGCGCTGTCGAAGCCGTCGGGTCGAACACACATCCACAGCGATGACGCCGTTGCTCGTCTGCGAGAATCCGCCGCGATCGCTTGCGCGTTCGGCGCCATTCGCGCGCCCGCCGGCTCACACACAGGCAGACAGCAGAGCAGCCCACATACAGCAGCAGCAACAGTGCCGTCCACGTAGGCGTCACATCCCACAGCGCAGCATGGCGCCGATCCAGCACCAGTCCGCATCCGCCAATGCTTCCAATGCCTCCTCCACCGCCACCACCATTAAGCCTGAGATCACGATCCGCGAGTTCCGGGACGCCGACTTGCAGGACGTCGTGAGGCTCTTCAGCGACGGCATGATGTACTACGCGGTCGAGGGCCACCCGCAGTACTGCGTGTGGGTGGACTACGTCAAGGAGACGCTCGAGACGGACCTCGCGGACGTGCAGGGCCACTACATGGCGAGAGGCGGCAACTTCTGGGTCGCGACGGTCGAGGACCCCGAGAGCGGCGGCGAGGTGGCGGTCGGCATCCTCGGCATCAACAAGAAGCCCGACGGCGTGGGCGAGCTGCGGCGCATGTCGGTCAAACTCGAGTACCGGCGGTACGGCATCGGGCAGCTGCTGATCGACCACGTGGAAGCCTGGGCGAAAGCCAACGGCTACACGACGCTCACGCTCTCGAACGGCAACATGATGACCCAGGCGCACAACTTCTACTACAAGCTCGGGTACAAGTACACGGTCACGACCGTGCTCTGCGCCGACCCGCTGTACGAAGTCTTCAACTTTGAGAAGCGCATCGCTTGAGAGCGGAAGGCTCGCGCGCAAGGGAAGGAGCGCAGCCAACAGATAACCTCGAATGAAACGACTGTACACTATCAGCAGCAAGCGAACGCCGGCATGACTTGGTGCTCGTCGCTCGGCCATTGGCTTTTGTGTCGCATCGACAAGGTAGCCAGGCGCATTGGATCCGTTGCCAAAGGCTTCGCCTGCCTTCAAATGCGTCGCTTCCAATCAGCTGCGCCACGCGTTGCCGCTGCGATTGCGTGATCACATCGCATTCGCAAGCTATGAGCGAAGATCCGCGCTCACTTTCGAACCCGAGTTCCCCAGAGCATATCGACACTCCTCGTCACGCGCTTTTCGATGGCTCCAACCACAGCAGCGCCAGGTTCTGTCACAGCCTCAACACCGGAACAACCAGTGGTGCGGATCCGCCAGTACCGACCGGAGGACCACGCGGTCGTCCTCAAGCTCTTCGCGGCTGGCATTCTCTGCTACGCAGACTTCTTCCCACAGTTCCGCCAGCTCTGGACGGACTACATAGCTGAGAGCACCGCGAGCGACTTGGCGAGTATCGTCGCCGTGTACATGCAACCAGGTGGCAACTTCTGGGTCGCGACGATCAACGAGCAGGTGGTTGGCATGGTCGCGCTCGAGAACAAGTCGGACGGCGAAGGCGAGCTCCGGCGCATGTCGATCAAGGCTGAGGCGCGGCGTGTTGGAGTCGGTCGCTTGCTGGTCGCGCACCTCGAGCAGTGGGCCAAAGCGAGTGGCTACGAGAGAGTGTGGCTCTCCACCGCCGCAGTCCAGACTCAGGCGTGCAAGTTCTACCTCTCGATGGGGTACGAGCAGACGAAGAGCGAGGTCGTCAACCAGGATCTCGGCTTCGAGCTCGTCCACTTCGCCAAGAGTCTCTGAGGCACCATCAGGCGGGTGGGATCGAGAGATCGAGCAGAAAAGCCGGTGCGACGCATTTCTCATGCTCACTACGTGTATTTAGGCTCGCTCCCCACGAACTCAACTCGCTCTCTGTGCCGTTATCAACGAGCTCCTCGTGGTCTGCTGGACGCAGTCTCATTGAGAAAGGCAAGCGTTCTGTTCCTCCTATCCCCATAGGCATCCAGCTCTTCGTTTCGCTCTCGTGCTCGACGCTTCGCAGCGCGTTCGCTCGTTCGGCTGGCCATCGATCGCTCTGGATGTTGACGTTTGCTGTTTGGCGCAAACGTCGCAGAATGAAGAAGGTGCACGCTCGCCAGCTGTCTGTACTAATCGCACTTGTGTCCCCCCCCAGTCAATCCGACGATGCTCGTGATTACGGCATCCTGTTCCTCCGTTGCAGCCTCTGTCGTCGTCCTGTGTGGCAGTGCCCTCTGAGCCCTTCATTCCCCAACTCGACGGCTCAAGCACGCACGCACGCACAGCCGCGTTGACGCCATGGCTCCGATCGAGACGCTCGCGACCTCCGCACCACCAGCGCCGACTCAGGGCACACTCCCAGCAGCCACCCCTCAGGTGCAGATCCGCTCGTTCCAGACGCAGGATCTGAAGGCGGTCGAGGAGCTCTTCGCCGCCGGCATGCTCTTCTACGCAGCCGACTACCCGCACCTGCTCGAGCTCTGGCAAGGCTACGTGAGTGAGAGCATCAACGATGACATCGCCAAGATCGAGGACGTGTACATGAAGCCTGGCGGCAACTTCTGGGTCGCGACGATCGACGAGAACGCGAATGGACACGAGAAGGTGATCGGAATGGTGGCGCTCGAGGCGAAAGGCGAGCGCGAGGGCGAGCTGCGACGCATGTCCGTGAACGCAGCGTACCGTCGGTACGGTCTCGGCCGCAAGCTCGTGACGCACCTGGAGCAATGGGCGAAAGCGAACGACTACAAGCGAGTGTGGCTCTCCACTGGCGCCGTGATGACGCACGCGGCCAAGTTCTACCCGTCGATCGGCTACAAGCACTTCAAGACCGAGGTGGTGAGCGAAGACCCGCACTTCGAAGCGCTCTTCTTCGCCAAGGATCTGTGAGAACATACCCGGGTTAACAAGCAGCGCAGCACGATGCGTTCCTAATGTAATACATGTAAAAGCTATTCCAACCACATACGGCGCTCGGCGGATTGCACCTTGCAAGCAAGCGCTGGCCCAGTACAAGACAATCAACGGCGTCGCCTGATTGATCACTTCGAAGAGAGCCCAAGCAGATGGCGCCTTTGCGATTGCGGCTGCTCTCCGTTTTCGT
Source organism: Globisporangium nagaii (assembly GCA_023335995.1). Taxonomy (NCBI): domain Eukaryota; phylum Oomycota; class Peronosporomycetes; order Pythiales; family Pythiaceae; genus Globisporangium; species Globisporangium nagaii. The sequence goes on from JAADWH010000885.1 coordinate 3,408, forward strand.
CAGATGCAGTGGATCGATTCACAGTCAGTGAGCGGGCGATCGTCCTGCATTCTCGAATTCGACGGCAGTAAAACACACACACAAGGCCGCCAGGCTCAGCTCAGCTCAGCTCAGCTCAGCTCAGCTCAGCAGTGCAGCGATGGCTCCGATCGAGGAGACGCTCGCTACACCAACACCAGGAACATCACCACAGGCGCACATCCGCCAATTCCAGTAGCAGCACCAGGAGCAAGTCGGGGAGCTCTTCGCCGCCGGCACGTGCTTCTATGCGGCCAAGCACGAGGGCTACGCGCACCTGGGGAGAGCTACATCCGCGAGAGCGTCGAGGACGACCTGTCGAAGATCGAGCACGTGTACATCCGCGATGGAGGCAGCTTCTGAGTCGCAAACATTGCCGAAGCCTCAGGCAATAACAAGGTCGTGGCGATGGTCGGCTTTGAGGCGAAGTCCGAGGCTGAGGGCGAGCTGCGCCGCATGTACGTGAGCGGCGACGTTCGCCGCTGCGGCATGGGCGAAGGCAACGGGTTTGCGAAAGTGACGATCTCCACGGTCGCGCTCATGGCCGAGGCGTGCAAGTTCTACCAGTCGCTCGGGTACGAGCACACGCGGACCGAGGAGCTGAGCGGAGATCCGCGCTGCGAGGCGCTCCACTTCGCCAAGCGCGTTGGAGTCGCGAGGCGATCGCGCGGACGAAGAGTGGTGGTCGGTTTGTGTAAACATGTGTTGGTAAGTATACGCATGCAGTATACATTGCAGGATGATGTATACGGTTTGATTTGCGAGCTCGGATTGGGCTCTCCGGCTGAGGTGAAAAAGCGAAGCTCGAGAAGAAGCAACAGCAGAGAAGACAAGCATGGGAGCCTCCAGCTCGCGCGAGAACGAAGGCGCGGCACTCGAATACATCGACCGGGTGCTCAACGAGCACCCGGTGACGATCTTCAGCAAGTCGTACTGTCCGTACTGCACGCTGGTACGCTCTCTCTCTCTCTCTCTCTCTCTCTCTCTCTGTTGAAATGACTACAAGAGCATGGGGCGAACGGGTTGTTGATCTCGTGTTGTGGATGGACTGGCAGGCGAAGGACGTGATGCAGCAAGCCGGCGTGCCGTTCCACGTCGTGGAGCTCGACCAGAAGCGCGACGAGCCGTCTGGTGCGGACATCCAGAGCGCTCTGGCCCAGAAGACAGGTGCGAAAAGGGGCGCTCATCGCTGATACGCGTTGCCTTCAAGCAGAGCGATCGAGGACGAGGCGCTCAACTCGGTCTCCATGTGTGTGTTGATATGATGACTTGTCTACGCAGGTCGCCGCACTGTGCCGAACGTGTTCCTGAACAAAGAGACGATCGGCGGCGGCTCGGACGTCGAGGCGCTCTTCCAGTCCGGCAAGCTGACGGAGATGCTGCGCGTCGCCGGCGTCCTCAAGTGAGCCTCGCCCTCCAGATCGCCGTGCGCATACGAGTCGACCGCCGCCACGCACAGAACCTCATGATCTGTGAAGGAAGGTGCGTATGACGAAGCGACTATCCAAACCCAGCACTTTGTATTTTCTTGTTTCCTTCGATTCAAAAGACCATTCTGTTCATAGTAAGCGTCTCCTTCGACGCTTATTGAAAATGCAGCTACACACCATCACGCCACGCACACGAGACTGCTCGGAGTCCGTCCATCGCCTCGCACCTCAGGGCTTAGTCGACCTTCTTGATCTCGAACGACATGACGCCCTTGTCGTGCAGGCGCTTGGCGAGCGAGCGGCCGCCGGCGCTGGCGGGTGTGAGGAAGCCACCCGTGGCCAAGGCGCCGTCGGTTTCGCCCTTGGCGAGGCACTTGGCGATCTCCGAGATCATCTTGCTCGTGATGAGGTAGCCCGGGTCGCCCACGCCCGTGGTGTACCCGCGCGCGATGAGCTTGCGGTTCTCGTCGTAGGCGAGCGACTCGGCCTTGAAGAAACCCTTCACGAGCTCTTCCTCGGTCGGCCCGACACCCGGCGCCGGCACGATCTTCTCCAGGATCTTGCGCGTCAAGTTGAAGTACGAGAGCGCGAGCAGCGACGCCGTGACGAACGAGATGATGTTCTGCACGAAGAAGCCGCCCGTGGAGAAGCGCTCCCAGTAGCTGAATGACTTGCCGTAGTAGTCGCCCAGCAGGTAGTTGCTGCGCAGCACCACCGGCGAGTTCACACCGGCACCGATGAACACCGTGGTCCACGCGCCGAGGTCCTTGTCGTACTTGACGAGGAAGCCCGTCTTGTTCGCGTCCTCGAGGTGCTTCTTCTCCTGCTCGTACTCCGGGCTCGTGTACACGAACGGATCGAACATACGCTTCACTTCCTCGCGCTTGGCGATCGCCATCTGGTTGAGCAGGCTCGCGCACGTACCGCCGCTCACGCCACCGAGCGACTCCATCCAGTAGAACGAGATGTGCGAGCTCTCCGAGTTGAGCTTCGTGCGCACAAAATCCGCGAGCAGGAATGTCGTCATGTCCGATGGCATGGACTCGAAGCCACAGCAGTGCACAATCTTGGCGCCGCTCTTCTTCGCGACGGCCTCGTACTTGCGCACGTTCTTGTCGGCCCAGATCAGCTCGCCCGTGAGGTCGCAGTAGTGCACGCCGTTCTCGGCGCAGTACTGCACGAGCAGGTTCGCGTAGATCGCGTACGGTCCCGCGAGCGTGAGCACGACCTTGGTGGACTTGACGAGCGCCAGGATCGCGTCCGCGTCGGTCGCCTCGGCCACGATGATCGGGATGCTGTCGATCGTCTCGGGCTTCACGCCCGGCAGCTTCTCCTTGAGGATCTCCTTGGTGGCCAGCAGCTTGGCCTCGCTGCGGCCGGCGATCGCCCACTTGAGCGCGCCGGCGGACTCGAGCGCCGTCTCGTCCTCTGTGAGGAAGTAACGCGCGACGAGCTGGCCCGTGAAGCCTGTGGCACCGTAGATCACCACGTCGAACTGCTTGTCAGCCATGGCGGTCGCGGGGAGTGTGAGCGTGGGGGGAGATTTCGATGGGGAGAGAGAGAGAGCGGAAATTCGGGTCTGACGAGACGAGGGAACGAGGCGGCCGTGGAGCCGCGAAGCCGTGGAGCACGCAGCCAGAACGAGAGGGACCGCGGGTGGGAACGACGCTGAGGCTCGTGAAGGTCTGCCGGATTGGCTCGGAAAGTCTCCGATTGCGTTGACACGCACTCCTAGCATTGGTCGTTGTGGCGTTGTGACACGGGATTCTGCTTTTCGGCCAATCATAATGGACGCGCGAGCGTTTCTGGCCAATGGTATGGTCGGAGTGAAGTTTTTTCGAGTCGACGCGCCTTTTTTGGTCGCTCTTTTTGATGTGTTGATACCGCGCGGACAGAGCCGGGACGGTAGATTGGGTTTAAAGTGGTCGATTCTGAGTGCAATACAAGCGATTCGATAACAGAGGCAGCCCGCTGTCGGCAGTCGCAGTCGCTATCGTTGTCCTGGTTTACTTTGCCTTGTGTCCTGGCAGCGGCGATCGAGCGGCAGAACAACCGTCATGGTACGCTGAGTAGTCATATCCTCTCCAACTTGTACGCCGCGTGCTCGCATGCCTTGGAGCTGGAAAAGCCGATCACAGTGCCATGTCGTACCTGGCGAGAGATCCGGTTGCCTTCGCTTCTCTTTCTCTCTCTCTCTTGGTGACTGACGATCGCGAGACAATTGGTCGACTCGACCACATCGATGAGCTGAAGCTTCAGTGGCTGGAGACGAGGACTCCTCCAAGAAGGCAGTCGGTCAAGACAAACTGTCGAAATGTCTGTGGAGCAGATGTCGAGCCAGCCAGCCAGTCGCGCCGCTGAGCTGTCGCTCTCCGGTGTCCGCCCTCGGGATCTGAAGTTGAACGGCTGTTCAGTGAGAGTCATGCCTCCGAGTTCCGCTACAGCGTCCGATAGCGACCCGCGAGCAGCAGCTTCGACACGGCTGCGATCCCGTTGTTTGCTGCCGCCAGCCTCGCCTGGGACGCTTCGTCGCTGCCGTCACTCTCGTCTTCGTCTTCGAGTCGCTGCGCCGACGACATCCAGATGCCAAAGCACGAGCGCTCGCATCTGTCCAGAGCGTACACGCTGCCCACGCCGCAGTATCGCAGCAGCGTCTCCCAGACCGAGACGTTCGTGAGCTGAGCTCTTGCTGCGACGTGCAGCAGCGTCTCCTGCTGGTTGTTGCGGAGCTGGAAACCGGACGCGCCGTTGTACTCGCCGAGCTGCTCGATCACGTCAGCAAAGCCATTGCGCACAGCCCCAAAGAGCGCGTTGTTGCCGTCGCGATCGACAGCATCCGGATCTGCGCCATTCTCCAGCAGCAGCCTCACGATCTTGCTCTGCGTGTGCTGATCGCCAAATGCGAAATGCGGAGCCGCGCTCTGGCTCACGAACGCGGCATCTATCAGCGGCGTACTGCCGCGCGAGTCTACCACGTTCACATCCGCTCCTGCCCCGATCAGGTGTTTCGCGATACGGAGGTCGCCCGTCGCTGCTGCAAAGTGGAGTGGCGTAGACCCAGACTGGTTCGGAGCGTTCACGGCTGCTCCTGCCTGGATCAAGGCTCTCGCGATAGATGGAGAGCCATACACCGCTGCCAGATGGAGCGGAGTGTTCCCGCAGCTATCCACGGCGTCGACGTCGACCTCTCCGCTGCGAACGATCAGATCGACAATTCCGCAGCTGCTTCTGCTGCTGGAGGTGTCGCTATCTTCGATCTCCGCGCTATTCATTGCCAGACGATGGAGCAATGTGTGGAGATCGCTGTCGCACCGGTCGACGTTGCATCCGTGCGAGAGCAGGATCTGCACCGCGTGCTTGTTCTGCACCACCACCGCTGCTGTCACCGGCGAGTCCCCGTTGCTATCTTCGCAGTCTGTGTCTGGATCCAGTCCATTCAAGAGCACAAAGTCCAGCACTTCCATGCTGTCGACCTGGATCGCGATGTGAGCCAGCGAGCGCCGCTGCGAGTCTCGAAAGCGCTTGATCACGTCACAAACGCTCGATGGTGCTGTAGAGATGAGCGCGATGATGGCGGTGGTGTCCCCGCTTCGAACAGCCTCGATGATCCGTCGATCATCATCATGGTGATCCTCAGTCACTGGAAACTCGTCGGAAGCGCTCATGTTTGTTCCGCTGCGCATGCTTTGTGTGCTTGACGATCGTTTCCGAAATGATCTCTTGAGAGAGCGAGAGATGAATGGCGACGCTTCGAGGTCGTTCGAGTGGCTGAGCTCGGCTCTCGCTTGGAATAGCAGGTGCGACTATCCAACCAGCAGGGCGCGCGATTGTTCATCAAAACCGGGTTCGGCAACGAGCAACCTATGAACTCATCGCAGGGTGACATTCTCCACCTCATGATCTCCAGCGATACCTTCCCTCTAGGATGCAAAACAACAAGCGCTGCATCTCTGTGGACTTGCTCACGAGCTCATGGCATCGGCGGGATCTCGTCCGTTTGCGTCAATCGACAAACCTGTCGAGGACTCGTCATCGGTGGTCCTGAGCTGGCAGCGTGGACCGACGATGGCGCGATGCCCTGGGAGGACTTTTCAGCTCTGGAATATCAGTCCATACGAAGTAAGCATGCTCAGATTCGCCGTTTCAAAGGAGGCATTTGCGAAATCCGTCAGATCCGTCGAAGTGGAGGCACTTACAGCAACCAGAGCGTGCGCACGCAGCTCATTTGCCAATCAGCGCGCCGTCGACAACTCTCGTTTCCAAGATGGACAGAGGCGAGATTCCAGACTCCAGGTACTTCGACCCTGCGATTCCCATCGGCATCGAGCTGACGCTCCTGGTTTTCCTGTCCGCGGTGGCCTGCCTGGGCGTGAGCCTCGCATCACGACACGCGCTCGAGCCAAGTCGTCGAACAGACTACTACGACAGGTTGATCTCTGGTGACGCAGAAGACGGCGGCAAGAAGAATACGGTACCGAGAGCGCGGCACTCGGTGCTCTTTGTCGAGTAACTGAGCGCCTTGCAGTGCTGCATCCACGACACCGAGGAGCTGCAATGTGAAACCAAACACGAGATTCTCTTGTATGCTCTCTTCGAGCCTGTCGATCAGCAGCTGCCATCCCTGACCGTCGTTGACAACCGTGTGCTCGATCCTTTCGATTTGAGCAGTTCCTAGAGATCGGCTCCACATAATCCACCGACGCAGCCTCTTCCGCGACAGCAACTGAAAAATCTCTGTGCGACCCCCAGCACGTCCATCTGCTTAAGAGCTCTCGGTTTGACTAGTTCCGACGAATCTCTGAGCACGATGCGGACGAGCTCGACCGGTTTGGTGCCTTCGGTCCGAAGACACAAGTGGAGCGAGATCTGAGCACAGACTCAGATACAACGGAGAGAGCTCCAACTGCCTGATCGCCTCTCCAGTAACATCATTTTTCACACAGCGAGCTAAACATGGGGAACAAGATGACGCTGTGGTGCGGCGTGCTCGGAACGCCGTGCATCTTCTCAGTAGAGATCAAGCGGAGCGCGTCAGTCTACGAGTTGAAGACAGCGATCGCGTCCCATCTCAACTCCTTCCGTCCTGCCGAGCTCCAACTGTTCATTGCGAAGAACGTGCACGGTGAGTGGTGGCTACGCGACGACTGCACAACAGAGGACGACATCGCGGCAGAGCAGATCGACATTCGCCGCTGCAAGCGACTGATGGCGACAGCCACGCTCGTTCCCGACTACTTTGAAGCGAAATCCAAGCCACCCGCGCGAGCGATCCACGTCTTAGTGCGCTTGCCGCCGCAAGAGGCGGTGCTTTGGCGTCCCGTGTCGCTGCATGCTGGCACGACGAAGGCTGAGGCTCCTTCTCGACCTGCTGCATCGCAAGGGAGTGCCAGTGGCACATCCGAGGCGCTCTCGCTTCGAGCTGAACATGCTGGAAGAGATGCTGCGATCGACAAAGGTACGCTATGAATGTGGTGTATGATTTTCGTTCAGAACGGCAGAACTGGATCCTGTTGTGCTGAATGGTGTGCGTGCAGGCAAGATCAAGCGCCGTTGTTGGCTGTCTCTCGTTGTGTTTCTCGTGATCTGCTGCGCGTTTCTCGCGTGCTCGCTCGGTGGAGCCTCTGCATCGCTCCGAAGATACCTGGTCACGCTGCTCGGGGTGCAGCTGTCGTGACGAGCGCAAGTGTGGCCGTGGGAGTCTGTGGTGCTCACGATGGAGTGAATGACTGGTGAGAGAGAATAATGAAAGGAGTGTTGCATTTACTGGAGACTCCATCTGCCGACGCCTTGTGTCTGAATCCACAGATCGACGCACCAAGCCGCTGCCGCCCGCCGTCAGCTCACGATCGCCGCCTGACGCAGCTCGCCAGCGGAGGCGGTTGGAGACAAGCTCATCATTGGCACTTTGGTGAACACGAGACCTTTGAAAATGTCGACTTCGGTCTCCGGCTCCTGGTTCCTTCTCTCCGGAAACCCCGTCTTTGCGTACCTGTGTGCTTCGGGATGCTTCTCCTCGTCTTTCTCCTCCTCTTCTTCCTCGCTGTTGTCGTATTCCTCGCTGTCGAGCGAGATCGTTTCTTCGATCACGCTCAGGCGATGGCTGAGCTCCGGTGGCGAGAGCGAGATCTCGGGCTCACGCGGATGCAGTCTGCTGAGACATCCAGTGGCGGCAGCTTCTTCTAGCGTGCCGCGCGTGGGGGTCCAGTGATTGCAGGCTTCACGCATCGTCTTGCGCCGAGTCTCGTGCTGTTTCCAGAGCGACCCGGGCATCTCAGTTCGACTGCTCCCCACTGCGAACTGCTCGTGCTTTCGCTCGAGCGCGTGATGCGCATTGCTGCACAAGCCTCGCAGATCATCGACGCGCACCGGAGCCTTCACGAGCGCTCGCAGCATCTTGAGTTTCGCGGCGTCCACGAGCTGCGCGACAACCGCAGTGGAGCACGCGATCTCGTCCTGCAAGCTCCAGTTCGTAGCCACTTCCTCGCAAAAGATCTCGTCGAAGAGCAGGAAGAGCAGCGAGAAGAGCTGGTAGAAGCTCGTGTCGCTCTCGATCACTTGCCAGTAGAGCGTTTTCGTGACGGGGAACTTGCCAGACTGGCTGTCTTCGTTCACGAGGCGGAAGATCTCGCACAGCGCTCTTGCGATCGCCATCGCGGACTTGGCGAACGGGTACCCGCCACGCGCGCGCTTCATCATCGCGGCCTCGCCAGGGTGCTGCTCGACGAAGAAGAGCAGACACTGGAGCCCCAGTTCGCCCATGCCGCGCAGATCTTCGGCCGGGTTGTCGCTCGAGAAGCCGCCGATCGAGCGCCACAACGGATTCGTGCGAGCAAACGCCGGCGCTCGCTGCTTGCTGCCAAAGCTGAGCGTCCAGTAGCGCTTCAGCAGCGCCACGTGCTGCGGGGTACAATCAGAGCAGGTTCACGCAGATCGCATTCGGTCAGTCTCACTCGATCGCGAGGGATTGAGAGACTGGACGCCCATGGGTTACGAATGGAAACGCACCTCTGGCGACTCGACGAGCCGGTTGTAGAGCTTCTTCTGCAGCTGGTGGAGGATCAGCAGCTCCGTGTCGCTCGGGCGTCTTCCAAACGCCGCCGCCGTGATGATCTCGTGGCCGCCCTGGTTTCCCATCTCTCTTCTTGCGTCTCGCGTCTCTCGCGTGTGGCGTCTGTTGTTGCTACTCGAGTCACTCGTTGCCGAATGAGCTGACTGGTGCGGAAGATACCGCTCGGTCGAAACGACGCGAACCAAACCCCTTTCACCGACTGATTTGAAAGGACAGAAAGATTTCAGATATTTGGGATTCTATCAAAATCTGGGAGCGAATCCTGTTGAGTTCATGAGCTCATGGCGCTCTCATGGTGTGGCCCTCCAGCAGCAAGTGCGCTCTTAGTGTGCGCAAGGAAGCAAGAGCAAGCATTCCCATCAAGCCAGCTCGAGCACTACCCGATTTGCCTCCAACAGCATCCATCGGTTGCGCACGCGTCCACGAATGGTGGATCAGCACCGAGGAGACCAAGAAGCTCGGGTGCTCGCACTTGGCAACAGAGAGTACCAGCACAAGATCGGGCTGAAGACAGCGCAGGCGAAACGCAGGCTGTGGATGCGCAGCGCCGGGCTGCACGAGGCGATGCCGACTCTGCCGAGCGCCAAGACCTCGAGTTCC
>JAADWH010000886.1:0-12518 GCA_023335995.1 Globisporangium nagaii
ATGCGCCACCATACACGGATAGTCACGTCGAGTGTTCGCGGAGTGATGAACTTGCGGAGGTAGCGCGCGTGGTCTTGGAGCTGTGTAGTGCTTGGCGCGTCGATGAGCACATGTCGCTGGAACGGGTGTTTCTTGGTTGGTTCTCTCGTATCTCCAAGCGATGTGTACAGTGTCTTCGACGGGATCTTCGGAAACCAGTGCGTCTTGAGCGGCGTTGACACGCGCCACGGCCACAGCGGTCGGAGCTGTGTGTGCGGCGCCTCGATGAGAGTCGAGTCCACTCCGCACGGGAACAGTCGGTCGAAGATTTGCGTGGTGGTCGTCTTGCTTCGTGGTGTCGACTTGGTCTTGTGCTCGCACTTGAGCGGGGATGCCCAGTACCATTGTGCATGACCAGTGAAACCGCCATGACCTCTGCTGTTAAAATTCTTTTCGATCTCGACGCTTCACATGACGCTGCAGGAATAGCGGCAGCCACCAGCAAATGGCTCGCGGCTCATTCGTTCATTTCCCCGATCGCCACCGACGCAGCAAGCGAGCGAGGAACTCTCTCTCTCTTTCGACCCACACGTCTCAAAAGATCCTCCTCCCTTTGCCATGCCCAAGACGCTGGCGTGCTCGCCGCTCAAACCCAAGCCCGTCGTGAGCCAGCGGTTCACGCGGTCGCTGCTGCTCTCGTACTCGGACTCGCCTGCGCAGCGGAGCTACGTGCTCCCGGAGGCTGAAGCCACGAGCGACGCGGATGAAGAGGACGACGAAGAGGACGACGAGATCGACTTCAGAGCGGATGTCGGGACGATGCGAGAGGGCGTCAGCAATGGCGATGCTCCTGGGTTCGCTGGTGATGCGACTGAGGACGGCGGCAGTCTCAGCAACTTGGGCGACAAGTCCGCCGACAAGTCGTCCACGAATGGCTCCAAGGCGAACGGCAAGCTGTCCGCCGCGACGAGAACGCTGCAGAGCGCGCGCCAGGTGCTCGTGAGCGCTACGCGCAGGAGTCTGGAGCTGGGCGAGCGCTCCGTGTCGGCCACGTTCCAGACGCTGCGCAGCAGATCGACCTCTTCGATGAGCAACAGCGAGCTGGACACGGTTCCCGACGAAGCCATCAACCGAGATCACATCAGCAACGACGACGACGACAGCTTCGACAACCCGCCGAGTTCGAGTACGAGCACCGCCAGCACCTCAAACCAAGATCGCCAGCATGACGCACCAGAGCCCGAGTCGAACCAGCACGAGCCACCTGGAGCCAAACCCGACCGCGAGCAGTTTGCCGAGCCAGAGCCGCGCCAGAAACCCGAGCTGAAGCAGCAGGACTCCAAGCCGCCAAAGAAGCGAGCCCCGCGCATGCGCACTGCGTCGTACCAGAGCGCGCTCACAAAGTACCTCCCCGCAATCTTCACTCGAGGCTCCAGCAGCAAAGCGGCCGGCGATGCTACAGAGACGAGAGGCAGCGACAGCGACGGAGGTGTCAGAGATACTATCAGCAGCGCCGGCAGCAGTGGCGAGAGCAATCAAGACAGCTACCCCCACTCCGCCCAGAGCTCCAGTCTCAGCGGGGGTCGAATGAAGTGCTTTCCGCGATGGCAGGCGCTGCGCCATCGCCACAGCGAGGGCGACAACCAGAGCGAGCACGAGGAGCATCCGAGCGCAGATGACAGAGGAGATGAAGAATAGGAGGAGGAGAACAGCTGGTGCGAGACGAGCGCTCAGCTCTCTGCATTCGATACAAATGAACAGCCATTTCCGTGCAAGCGATCGCCAAGTGCGTGAAGAAGACCTTGGGTGCGAGCGATGATGGCTGAGGTTCGTTTGCAAGCGCGGAGGAATCTTCGACGGCTGCTGACGAGACTCTGGCTTCTCGGGAGTCACTGCCGCGCCGCTTCGCGCTCATTTCTCCCTCCTTTCTCGCCCAACGAACCTCGCTGTGACTACTTTGGCGTCGAAAGCAGCGCTTCAACCTTCATTCGCGCTTTTTCCCGCTTTTGCGAGCGCAGAAATCAGATTCGAAACCGCCGCTCCTTTTCAGCGAATCATGCCGCCGCGACCAGGTATCGCCTCCTTTTCAGCCAACCACCGCGCCGAAAGCCTCCTGGCGTGCCGGAAAAGATGACTCGAGATATCTATTTTCCAACTTGTCAATGGGCAGCGTGAAGTGAGACATCATCACCTCGCTCTCGCTCTCGCTCGCCCGCTCGCTCACTCATCATCCGCCGGAGGGACCACGGAAGCAAGCAAGGAGCGCGAGCCTCTCGCCACGAGCACCGTCGGAATGCGCGCCTCTGCTGCTGGTTCTCCGTCGCCTGCTGCTGCTGCGCCGACTGCGCTCACGGCGCTGATGGAGTCGTCGCCGTCGCTGACCGCTGCCCATCAGCCACAGCAGCAGCGACACAACATGCAGCAGCAGACACCGCCGACGACGCGCAGTGCCCGCGACCGACGCCGCTCGAGCGAAGACTCGACCGAGGTGGACGCGCTGCTCATCGGTCTTGGCAGAGGCTTCGGTCGCCAGAAAGCCCAGGAGTACCAGTCCAGAGGCAACAGCAAACCAAAGCAGCAGCGCAGCGGCGTCATAAGCAAGTACGGCACAGCCGCACCGGTGGCTACTGCTGCAGTCGACAGCGCGAAGAGCGTTAACCACACGAGCAGCAGCAGCGGCGACGGCGACGACCCAGACGGAGCGATGCTCTTCTTGCTCGAGGAGCAGCAGCAGCAGCACTCGCAGCACCCGAAGCCCCGCTTCCACGTGAGCGACAAGATCTGGGTCTCGGCGATCGCCAACCTGAGCACAGCGGTGCGTACGTGTGTGTGTGTGTGTGTGTGTGTGTGTGTGTGTGTGTGTGGCTCTGAATGTGACTGCCATGTGATCATAGTGGCTGACGTGGATCTCTTGTCCTGTGTCTCGCTATCCTTAGTACAACTTGGCGGTGATCAACTACGCGCTCATGATGATCCGGCAGACGTACCCTGCGTCGAGTCCGCAGCTCACGTCGATGGTCGCGTCGTGCTCGCTCGTGGGTGCAATCATGGGGCAGCTCACGTTCGGTTATATCGGCGACGCGATCGGCCGCAAGCGCGCGATGATCTTCACGCTGCTGCTGTCAATCGGCGGCGCGCTGGCGAGCGCGATCCTGCCCTTCGGCGTCGACTCGATCTACTACACGCTCGCGATCTGTCGCTTCGTGCTCGGACTCGGCGTCGGCGGCGTGTACCCGCTGTCCGCGACCACAGCGTCCGAGGCGACCAAGGATCCGCTGAAGAATAGTAAGATCGTCGCGGCGGTGTTCAGCTTCCAGGGTCTCGGACAGCTCATGGCGCCGCTCATGGCGTTCTTGCTGCTCGAGTCCCACATCGCGCACACGCTCGGCTGGCGGTTGCTGCTCGCGATTGGTGCGCTCCCCGGCATCTTCGTGCTGCGGCGCGCGTTCGACGCGAAGGAGAGCACGCAGCAGAAGCAGAACGAGATCTGCGGCCCGGGGCTCTGGAACGCGCTCCGGAGCGATGTGACGCTGCGCCACAAGCTCATCGGCGCGGCGCTCGGTTGGTTCCTCTTCGACATCACGTTCTACGGCAACGTGATCTTCACGCCGATCATCCTCGAAGATGCGTTCGGGTACTCACAGAAGCACCTGCCGGACGTCGCGCGCTGCTCGGTCTTCGTCGCGCTCATCGCGCTGCCGGGGTACTTCGTCACGGTGCTTGCGGTCGGCCGCCTGAACTTCAAGACGATCCAGGTGCAGGGCTTCGTCATGATGGCACTCATCTTCTTCGCGATCGGCGTTTTTTACGAGCAGCTGCTGAGCGAGAAAGCGGTGCTCCTGGGGCTCTACGCGCTCACGTTCTTCTTCTCAAACTTCGGTCCGAACGTGAGCACGTTCTGCCTGCCGGCCGAGATCTTCCCCGCGGACGTGCGCGTGAAGCTTAACGGCATCGCGGCAGCGAGCGGCAAGATTGGCGCGACGGTCGGCGCGGCGGTCTTCGGCATGATCGAGAAGGAGTGGGGCGTCCCGTCCGTGCTCGTGCTCAGCGCCATGGTGTCGGTGATCGGCGCCGTCGTCACGCTCAAGTACATCCCGGGCAAGCGGTACCAGAGTTGAGATTGTGGTTTGCTGCCGTTGCGGGTGATCACGAAGTCGACGACATGTGTGTGGATCCATTTCTAGAGACAATATATATATATATATATATTCCTACTGCGACGCCTTGCTGTTGCTGATCTGATGTGATGATGGAGCTTGCTTACCTGTGGCTGTCGACCTTGCCCACTGTCAAAGCCTCGTCCGTGTCGCCGTGCTGGTCACTTGTGGCGGGCTGCGTTGTGCTCGCGCTTCGCCTTCATGATCTTGTCTTGCTCGGCCATCTCGGCGCGGAGTGCCTTGAGCAGATGGCCCGCGTCCACGGCATTCCCGTTGCAGATCTGCTTGAACCGAATGATCGTGAAGCGCACCAGCATGCGGCCGTCGACGGACCCACTGATGTTCGACAGGTACTTTTGGAACTCCCCCTTGCGTAGCGACGCGACCCACTTTTTCACGCGATCGTTGTCCCACTCGCGAATCGGCACCACGAGCTTCTCCTCGCCTTCCTCTTTCACATCCATGCGCTCCGTGCTGATGTGCGGCGCGTCTTCGAGCATCTGCCCGGCGCAGAGCAGCGTGTGAAGCGTGTGCTCCGTGTCAACCGAGAGCGGCGAGATCGTGGCGATCACGCTCGCCTTCGAGTTCTTGCTCCACAAGCAGCCTTTCAAGATGCGCGTCAGCGTACTCGCTCGGTACGGCACGTACCCAGTGGTGTCTTCGCTCCCGATCGCTCGGATGCACTCCTTCAGCGCCATGTGGCTTTTGTTGATCTCGATGGTCTCCTTGTGGCGCGCCGCGTCGTGGTTGAAGCTGTCCGCGTTGCGCTCGCTTCCTGCGAGATCGAGCAGCACCATTTGGCCGTACAGCTCGCCGCGCTCACCCGCAGCTTTCTTCCTCTCGGAAATCGGGTAGCGGAGGTTGACGTAGCACGCCAAGTGCGAGCGCGAGGACTGGCTGTTCACGCTCGTGGATTCCGTCGTGCGCAGATCCTTGACGTTTTCGAGAACCTCAAGAAGCGAGTTCATCGAGTCCGCTTCCACCTCAGAGGAGTTCAGGAGGTTGATGTTTCCGTCGGCGTCTTCGCACACCAGGACTTTGCCTCGGTCGTTGATGAGATCTGGTACATGCCGCACGCGCACACTCAACGTAAGAACACACAAGTCCCTACACATGATGAGCGCGCAGCAACTCACCGAAGCACTTCGAGCCTGCGATCTCGACTGCCGCGACGGACACCGTGAAGTCCACGCTGCCAACCGCCTCGGTGAACAGATCCTCGGCGATGTACTGGAAGAGCCCGCCCATGGTGTGCGTCTTGCCGGACCCCGTCTGGCCGTACATCATGCACACGGATTTGCCGCCTTCCATCGTGTGTAGCAGCAGGTGCTTGGTCGCGTCATAATACACGGCCTCCGTGTCCACGTTCTCGTCGTAGCACGTCGAGAAGCGCTGGTGGTGGGACACCACGTACTTGTGCCGCATGTCTGCACATTTCGCCAAACAACAAGCTCATGAGAATGACAGCACGAACGAGCTCGACCGTGCTCATCAGCATAAACCGTACCGTTGTACATTTTGCACTCGTGGATCACGATCTCGCGCTTCCCGATCGACGAGATGACGTCGAACTCCTTCTTCTCCAGCTCGTGCGGGAGCAGTGGGCGTTTGCGCACGTACACGTGGATTTGGTCGCTCCCCAGCGCCGCAGCCTCCTTCTGCTGCTGCCTCTGCCCGTGCTCACGCAGGTACTGCTCGCGGATCTCGTGCAGCGTGCGCTTGAAGTCTTCGCTGTGCACCTTGCGCGCCGTACTACAATCGTTCCATAGCAGTAGCAACAACAGAGACAGGTGAGCAAATCGCCCAGAACGGCGGAATTAGGAGTGATACGGTTGGGACGCGACACACTCATCGAGACACACAAACGCACCGCTTGTCCATGTTCTCGCCGGCGCCGCGCCATTCTCGCTCCGGAACCATCGTCTCTCTCTTTCTTCTCCTTCGAGTGCTTTCTCTTCCGAGTGCTTGGGCTGGAGCTGGAGCTGTCGCGTGCTGCTTGTGACGCGCTGGGCAAATTCAAAACTGAGAGCGAAAAAAGCAAATTGTGAAAGAGAAAGTGGTTCGAAGCGCCCATCATTCCTGGTGCAAATGCACCGTCATTCCGTGATCCAGCTATTTTTAGCGAATCAACATCCTGAAGCAGGGAAACTGCTCGTTCGCACAAAATGCTACATTCGCGCAACATTCGCATCGGCAAAACGAAGCCATCTTCGCATCATGAGGCATCCCAATGCGATCTACCAACATATGCATGCTGCTTGCTTGCAGGCTGTGCGTGCGCAGTCCGTCGCGGCGTAGTCTGAAGAGAGCTGCTGCAGCGCATACTCACACTCTCCATGCTTAAATCGCCCTCACCAAACATTCCCAATGCTTGATGATTGAAAACGATGAGCATTCTTCCGCGCGACCGCTCGCGCGTTGTGTGGCAGTTTGGGCTTGAACGAGCTCTCTCTCTCTCTCTCTCTCTCTCTCTCTCTTTCGCCTCAACAATCCAACTCGCTGCGAAGAAGGCACAACAAAGTCCCTGCGAGCGCTTGCAAGCTTATCGGCAGCGCCAATGAAGCTCGCCCGCCGATCCTCCGCGCGCGATCACCCGCAGCCGCCAGCAACGCAGTCCGTTGCCGTCGCCGCCGCCGCCGCAGTCATCGCGAGAGCGCATCAGTGCGTGCCGGAGCTCGTCCTGCTGTTCGAGAACGGACTCAAGAAGCGCGGCCGCACGGTGTTCCAGCGTCCGCTCTGCGCACCGATACGAAGCTGCAGCAACGGCGGTGGCAGCAGCAGCACTGATGGGGCTGACGAGGACGCGCTGGTCGACCAAGTGCTCATGGGATTCGACGAGGTGTGGGATCTGAACGACGACCACTTCGCCGCCGCCGCCACGGGGCTGCAGCGAGGCGAGAACGCGCCGCGAAACCAGCAGAAGCGAGCGCAGACTCCAGACGCCGTCGTGTTTGTTGGTGAGCTCGGCGAGTGGCTCTGTCTGTGAGCGCCGCGTGGCTCACGTCCACGTTGTGTGAAGAAGCTATTCTGCCAGCGTACATTTGAAGAGAGAGCAACGTTTCGTTGTGTTCTCGATTGCTCTTCGAATTCCACCTTGTCGGGCTGCACACAGCAACAAGATCATCAGCAGAACAGCTCGCGCGCTGCGCACCTTCTCCTCGCGGTGTGTCTGCGCCTCGAGATCGATCGCCGTCGAGAGCAGCGCCGAGAGCACCGGCGAGTTTGGTTGTGCCTTTTTGAAAGGACGTGGAGCTGGTGTCAGCCACAGTCGGCGACCGAGTTGGACGGGCGTAAACGTCATTCGGAAAAGTCGGGAAAGCGAATCAGCTGCGAGAATCAGATCCATCTCCTTACAAAACCCCGTTCATGAGACAAAAGCCAGCTTATCACTGCTCGTAGTGATCTCACTAGCCGCCAGTCCTTTTTACAATGCGAATGTGATGGCTAGCAGTTCCACGGGGCTTCTTCATTCGAACGTTCCTGAAGAGACTCATCTCCCATAAGTCGGATGCGCTCGCGCTCTGATTGGCTATAGATCAGTCCATCTTCAACAACCAAACGACTTTTCGTGTCTTTTTTCAACCGACATGACCCACGCGCGGGTCCAGCCCGCCAGCTGCCAGATTAAGTGCATTGTTCACATTTTTTCCACGGATCTTCAGTTGAGTGTACTTAGTCGAACGCTCTTGATAGCCGAGAAAGCTTGCCAGAACGGGAGATTGTTTGGATTTGTTTGTCCCAGCGGGGCAATGTCCCACCAGAGATGGGCTCCGCTCGACTGCGATTGGCTATGTCCAGAGCCAATTCATCGTCTGCAAAAGCAGCAAATGTGGACTCTTAAAATCCATACCCAGCAAAATGCACTGCCGGCAGACACAGCGAGAATCGAAAAGGTCCTGACATTCACCAGCCACTTTGCGCCATTACTCTCGCGCTCCACACAGTCACTTCCAGACAGGCACACGCCAAAGCACGCACAGCGCTCCACCGCAACTCGCACACACACACACGACCCTCGACCATGCTCTCCATCGCCAAGCTCTCGCTCGCCGCCGCGCTGCTTGCGTGCTCCGCCTCGACCGTCGCCGCCATCAACAACTGCACGTCGACGGAGCTCGAGACCGTGACGAAGCTCGACGCCGTGATCGCCGACGCGCCAGAGTGCGCGCGCCTCAACAGTCTCGTGGCCGGCGAGGTGACGCTGCTGCAGATCTGCGCCGACTCGGACTGCATCAAGATCGTGAAGAAAGCCGCGACGCAGGCGCCGGATTGCCTCGTGGACGGCGAGACGGCCAAGCGCATCTCGCTCGTCGCGTTCGCCGATTGCGCGGTCGCGGACGGCTCGAACGCGAGCACCACGAACGTCCCGTCGCCGACGCCATCGCCAGAACCGACCACGAAGGCGCCGTCATCGAGCGCGGGCTCGGTCGCCGGCGAGGCTGCCTCTCCGACCGTGGCGTCGCCAGCGCCGACCACCGCTGCGCCAAAGTCGAGCGCCTCGCAGCTGAACGCCGCGTCGACCGTCGCGGTCTCGTCTGTCGCCGCGCTGCTCTACGCCGCGTGGATGTGAGCGCGAGCAGCTTCAGCCCACCACCTCACCCGGCACACCCAACAACGCGCGCCGCTCGGTCGTCTCTCTCTCCTTTTTATTCGTCTCGCGCTCTCTTTATAAAGCTGTGAGCGTGCGCGCGTACACCATTTTTGCCTCTTCGAGTCTCGAGACAAGTAAAGTAGGTTCGATTGTTCTGTCGGAATGTACGATGGCGCTGCTTTGCTGCTCGGTGGAAGCTGATAAACGACACCGCACGAGGAGCTCCGCAGAGTTACTGAATACAGCGTCGAGCAGCGTTTCCTTCTCTTTATCAATGTGCGTTTGCTGTTCGCTTGCCGACTTCGGTTATGGCTGTTCAGATGTTTTGTAGCGAAATGAGCTCGAGGGCTTTGACGGGAAGACGATAACACTTTCAGATCGCGTGCTCAAGCTTCCGCGATGCCTCACACACTCGGAATATGGTTGATCTCCGCTGTCAGACTAACATTGTCGGCATTGATTTGTTCACGACGAAGCCACACATCTCACGCCTCTCTCTGATCTCTGCTGTCGCTGTCGGCCAATACAACACTCTCGTATTTCTGAAGTAGTTCTCGCTGCAGCTGCTTCTCTCGAGCTGCGTGCTTCATATCGACCGCAAACTGCGCGCGCTGCTGACTCAGTCGCTGCTCGCGCACAGCCAGAGACGCGGCGTACTTCACTCCGACGATGTCGTTCAGCTGCTGCGTCTCGCTGCGGAGCTCCGTCAGGAGCTTCTTCTCATGGAGTTTGCGCTTCTCGAGCGAATCGAGCTTCACGTTTTCGAAGTCGACCCTGTACGACTTGTTCACATGGGCTCGGAACGCGTTGTTCTCGCTGATCGCGTCGTCTGCGCGCTGCTGCTGCGTCTCCTGGAGCTCCTGCTCGATCGCAGCGTTCTGCATGCGCTCGTTCATCGGGATGTCCTGGAGCACCACGACGTGTCCGAGGTGCTTGAACTCGTAGAAGTAGTGACGCACGACGCGCTCGAAGCGGTTCTGCCACGAGGCTTCGCCCATCGCCACGCGCACTCGGCGGACGAACTCGTCGCTGCCAGTCGATGCCATGGACGAGTGGTTCCATGTGGGAGTCATCTCCGAGTCTGCCTCGTGCTGCTGGACTTGGTTGCTGCTGCACGCTGGCTGCTGTGATGACAGTTGCTTCCACACGCTGACAATCGCCGGGCAGCACACGCTCTGGTCCACAACCCACTCTTTCACCTCGACCGCGGTGTATCCTCTCGCGAACCCGGTCTTGTACTGGTCCTCAAGACGCCAGTGGTCGCTCCACTTCTCGGGAAGGAACCTCATCGGATTCCTCTCGATCGAGAAGAGCTCGAGCTTCGGCAGCAGTGTCGCCATCTCAATCGGCAGCGCTGCGAGTCGGTTGTTGTACAGATCGAGTTTCTTGAGACTGCGCTGGCAGGTTTCCGCCATCTCGCTTGGGAGGAACTCGATCTGGTTGCTCGCGAGGCTGAGCACTTCGAGACTCGCGAGCTCGTAGACACAGGGCTCGAGCTGCGTGAGCTGGTTGTGTGAAAAATCTAGGTACTTGAGCGCCTGCAGCTCGCGTAGTGAGGTGGTGAGTGGCGTCGTGAGCCAGTTGTGGCTGCAGCTCAGCGTTTCGAGCGACTGCCAGAGCACCACCGCCTCTGGGAGATGCGAGAGGCGGTTGTGCGACAGGCTGAGCTGCGTGAGCGAGCCCAGACACCCGATCTCCTCTGGCAGCTCTGCGATCTCGTTCCACGACAGGTTGAGCTCTCGCAGGTTCACGAGCGCACCAATTTCGAGCGGCACGTGTTGCAACCGGTTGTTCTGGAGATCAAGACGCTTCAGAGCGCTCAGCAACCCGATCGTGGGTGGCAAAGCTGCGAGTTTGTTGCTAGACAGGTAGAGCATCTCGAGCGAGATCAGACGACCCAGCTCGTCCGGCAGCCTCTCGAGTTTGTTGTTTCCTGCATTCAGAACGACGAGCCCCCTCAGCTCACACAGCTGTGAGGGGAACTGGAGAAGCAGGTTGTGCTTCACGGTGAGCTCCTGGAGCTTCCTGATCTTGCCAATGCCCGCTGGCAGCGACGAGAGCGCATTGTGCTCCAGGTTGAGCGACCTCAGGCTTGCTAGCAGCGGCCCAAAGACGTCTTTCGAAACTCGCTTCTGCTCGCAGGCTGAGAAGTCCCAGGTGATGAGGTTCCCGAGCTGCTGGAGGTTGCGTGGCAGAAGTTTCAGAGCCGAGTTGCCTCGAACCCACAGCTTCTGGAGCGCAGATAAGAAGCCGATGCTCTCGGTGATCAGCTCGAGGCAGTTGCTCGACAGATTGAGCTCTTCGAGTGCGTGCAGCCCGTCACAGCAGCTGCCAAACGCCGTTAGCTTGTTGTACGCGAGGTTGAGCACTCTGAGGTAGTGCAGGTGCTTAAGTTGCTCAGGGATCGCCTGGAGCTGGTTGCCGTGCAAGTCCAGCATCTGTAGATCGCGCGCCTCGCCAATCTCAATGGGGATCGCCGTGAGCTCATTCTCGCTCACATTGAGTGACTGCAGTGCGAACAAGTGGCTGAAGATCGCGCTCGGCAGCGTCTGCAGCCGGTTCTTGGACAGGTCCAGAATGAGCAGACTCGAAAGCGCGTTGAGCGCATCGCGGCCGTGGAAATACGGCGCTGGGAACTCCTTCAGCCGCTGGCAAGACAAGTCGATCACATCGTCACCGCATCTCGCCTTTTGCGCGACAATCTTGTCCATCTTGGACGCCATGTGCTCCTGCATCGCTTGCATCTGGTGTGCCGCGCGCTTGTCGTTCTCGCTGGCGATCTGAGCCAGCAGCCGGCGCTCTTCTTTCGCCTGCCGCTCCTTCACCACGCGCTCCTTCTTGCGCGAGATCTTCTCCTGGCGCTCGCGCAGCGCTTCGTTCGTGCGCGTGGAAGTGGCTGCGTGCCTCTGCTGGTTGTACAGACGGCGCTTCTCCTCCTGTTCAGCGTCGCGACGCGCTTTCTCGAGAGCGATCACTTCGTCTTTCGCTCTGAGAGCCACCTGGAGCTCCTCCTGCTCTTCGTGGACGATGCTCTCGAGCAGAAGCTGCCGCAGATGGTCGATCTCCTTGCTCTTCTTGGCTCTCAGGAGCGACAGCGGAGAGAATAGTGAACTGCCACCTCCGCCTGGCTTACTGGACTCGTCGTCTAGGACAGAGGACTCGCTCCCTGGTGCTGTCGCTGATGAGGCTGAGATGCTGCGCTTCTTGAGCTCGCTCCTAACATCTACGAGCTGCAGCCACGCAGCTTTGAACTGCTCCAAGTTGATCGTCGGTGAGTTCTTCGGGAACTTTCGTCTCGCGTTCTCCGCTTCGTTTGCACTCGCATTCAGTATGCCAAGGAGCTCAAGCGCTTTCTCATATTCGAAGACGTTGAGCAGCTCGTCGCGATCTGCGTCCATCTGGTAGAACACATCGACCGGTGATAGAAGTGGTGCGCTGGTTGGTGCACGCTTCGCTGAAGTCGATGCGTGGAGTCGCAGGTAGTTGGTGATGTAGAGCGCGACAACGAACTCGCGCTCGTCGATGTAGCCTCTGGACACAGCAACAATAGCACATCAGAGTGAGCGAGTGCTCCTGACACTTCTGTGAGCACAATGCTCTTGAAGAGTGCGAAAGCTTCGAGAACCTACTTCTTCTGGTCGTCCACGAGCTGGAAGAACCTCCTGGCTTTGGACTCCATCAGGTTGAGCTTCCGGTACGCCAGCATCTGCTGGTACTCTGGTTGAAATCCACGTAGAAACACACGCAGAATCAAACAAAGTTTCAGGTGCATTCGGGGGGGGGGGGGGGGG
>JAADWH010000887.1:0-12512 GCA_023335995.1 Globisporangium nagaii
AGTCGAACGACTGGTCGGGTTTGTTCTTCGCCTGCGGCAGCGAGTTGTCCTCGGGCACGCGCGTACCGGCGTCGAAGCCGCGACGGCCTTGGATCATCGTCGTGCCGAGGAACTTGAGGTAGAGCACGAACGCGCAGATCGTGAGCACCTGCACGTCCAGCGGCGTCTTGAGCTCGGCTGTCAGCACGCTCGCCATCGCTTGAATGTCTTCTGATGCTGGAGGATCGGCGTGCGCGCGCGGGCGAATCGAAGAGTGAGCGCGGGGAAAGACAGACGCGCGCGAGCGTGTTATCATTTTCGCTCCATCATCATCGCTTTGAGGTGGGTGGCGTAGAGGAGGAGACGAGGGAATTCGTGGAAGCTTTCGCTGGCGGAGGAGCGAACGAGAGAGCCGAAGCGAGCCGCGTGGACGTTAGTCATGTGCACAGTTGGACGCCTCCTGCCTGTGCGTCAGGTTGCTCTGCGTCGAGCGTCATCCACTCGCGCGCGCACGAGCTGCTCGACATTGGAGCTCAAAGTGTTCGCGCTTCTGCGTTTCGATGCGCTTTGGGGTCTGCTGCCGTTCGAAAAGCTCCCGTGTCAACTCGAAAGTGGCTTCACAAGCGCTCACTTGAAGTTTGTATGTGGAGCCAGTGTGACGGGGAAAACTGTCCACAAATGCATCAAGCAAAGTGGAAGTGAAAAAAAGGCAAAGTCGAAGCGGCGTCCGCTCGGGACAATCGGGACATTTTTCGTCCCGATTGTCCCGATTATTGAACGTGCTACTTTTCTCAAAGAGCAGTCTTTCTGATATTGTCAGCATTTTTCAGCGCAGTGTTTCTGAGCCAGTCCATCCATTTTTCGCGTGCAAAAGAGAATAAGAGCGAGGCAGCGTCTCTATGATGCGCAATACGAAGAAGAGCTCCCACTCACAGCCCGACGCCGCCCTGGAGCAGCAGCAGCGCGAGAGAGCGATGGCGAGAGCGCCGTCCATGGCGTCCCGGCAGCAGCAGCGCAAGTCCAAGGCGCGCGACACGAAGCCCCGCGGCGCCGCGTCCACGCAGCATCTCGCTGCGGCGCACGCGCTGTCTCCAGCGATCGGCGGCACTCCAGACAAGCAGACGCAGTCACACGCACAGACAGCTACGAATAAGAAGACTAGTGGCGGTGGCGGCGGCAGGTGCAGCAGCAACAGAGCGAAAGGCAAGATCGCGCTGCACTCGACCAAGCCGCGAGCATGTCCCGTGCAGAATTTGCCGTCCGAGATGGTGGCGCTGCTGTTCCCGTTTCTGGCGTGGAAGGACACGTCGGCGGCGTCGCTTGTGAGCACGCACTGGCGCCGCGTCGTGCTGGCGAACAAGCGCGCGCACTTTGAGTGGAAGAGCACGGTGCTCGTCGGGCGGAATGCCGGTGAGAGCCTCGAGATGCTGCTGCGCAACGAGCGCGGCTGCTTGGACGCGCGGTTCGCGCCGACTCTTGTGCTCATCAACGTCGGCTCGGGCGACTCGACGGCGTTCAAGACCGGCGGGTACTGGAAGAGTCTGGCGCAGGCGCTCGAGAGCGCGCAGCTCGTGCCGCGCGGCTGTCCGGTCGTAACGCTCTTCACGCCGATGGGGGTCATGGGTACGGGCGGCGAGGCAGAGCCGTCTGCGGCGAGAGAGTACGAGGAAGAGCTGGGCGAGTACGGCGACTCGCCGTCCAAGACCATGACGCTCTCGATCACAGTCGCGCACCTGCCGGACACGACAGTCGAGACTGCGACGTTCGATCGCAAGTGGCTGCGCCAGCAGGCGCGCGGTCGGGGCGAAGACGCCGAGTACCCGTTCACAAGCATCGCAGCGACAGATCGCGAGTATGCGGACACTGGGGAATCTGGGGACAGTGTCGCCAGCAGCGAAATGCCGTCGTTTCTGCTCTTCAGCGTGAACGCCAACAGCTCGGAGGAGCTCGCGCCGATCGTGACCAAGTGGCACCCTGGTGCGCCGGTCGTCGGCGGCATCTTCCCGTTCGCCGACCGCTGCATCCCCATGGCCCTGTACATGCGCGGCAGCAGCGCCAGCCGCCAGCTGCCAGCAGCCGAGCCAGCAAGAGACACACAACCGCGCAAGCACCCGCTGGCTCGCAAAGCCAAGCAGATGCACCAGCAGAGGCACAGGCAGCAGGCGTCCTCGTCATCGGCTTCAGCTGCTGCTGTTGCTGCGTCGAGCGCCGGGACGCTCGAGTTCCCGACCAACCTGCTCGTGCGCTTCCATGGCCAGGTGGGTATGCGCGTGTTCGCGTCCTGCGGCTTCCACCCGATCACGCCCGTCGTGCGCTGCGAGACGATCTCGACGGCGTACCTTCTGGACCAGTTCGCGCACTACCGCGCGTACGAGACCGTGCTCTGGCGCAACCCGCTCACGGGCGAAGAGGTGCAGTACCGCCTGATCGACTTGCTGCGCCAGTACGGCTCGTTCACGCGCGAGAACTCGCTGAACATCTACACGAGTGCGAGCATCGAGCCCATGGAGATGATCGTCCAAGCGTCCAAGGAGTGCAACGAGAGCGAGCTGGTGGTGGCGCCGCCTGTCGCCGAGACGATTGACCGCTTGGACATGCTCATCTGCACCGCGGACGGCGACGTGCTGTCGATGGACAAGCACTGGGAGGTCGGTCGCTTCGGCTTTGTGGCCGTGCAGATCCCGGAGTGCGGCAAGTTTGCGCACAGCGTGGCGCTCAAGTCGCTCCAGAAGCGCATGGCGGCGCAGAAGGAGACGCCTTTGGGTGCGTTCATGATCACGTGCGCGCTCAAAGGGCAGGAGCTCTACGGCGCGGCGGACGTCGAGACCAAGATCTACGAACAGATCTTCCCCGGGCTGCCGCTCACGGGCTGCTTCTCTGGCGGCGAGGTGGGGCCAGTGGCGTACCCGCTGGGACTCCCGTCGACGCTGGGGGCGAACCGGCCGCAGCTCCAGTCGAATACCACGTCCGGCGCGATCTTCTACGTCAAGCACCGGCCGACTGCAGCTGCTGCTGGCAGGTTGCCAGTGTAAGTAAATATGTGAAGGAGCTCTCGAATCAACAACTCCTCCTTAATAAATGCTCTATGCTCCCATCCCGCGCGCGTTTGCGCCGTAACGAGACAGCAGGCGCTCCAGCTCCGTCGTCGATGGCCGAGGCGCTGTCGTCGTGTCTGGTCGCGCTCCTGCGCATCTTCTCTCCTGCTCTTGCTTGACGCCTTGGACTTTTGATGCTACTGAGAGCCGCACGGACAGCAATTCCGCAAGACTGTCGATGGGATAGGTACGACTCGGTCGGAGCAACCTCCGACGCGCACGGGCATCCGCGCAGAGAGCGCCACGCAGCGCATCGTGGACGCGAACTTCCGTCACCTCGGCTCAGGTTTCTCGCCACGAAGTGTCAAGTCAACTGGTTGCTCTATTTACGAAAAAAAAGTCTCTTTTCTGCATCCAAAGCACTTTTCGCTGGAAAAGCGAAAGGGAAAAGCGGGTTGCTCTTCTAGAGAGACTTGTGGACACTTTCGTGCGTCGTTAAAGTACGAAAGTCGCCCTCTTGTCGTTTGTTTGTTTTGTCTTGTCGCCTCGCTTGGAGCTCTTGGGGGGAATTGTGCCACGGGTCAAAAGATCGAGCCAAACAACAACACGAGCCCAAAGCCCACGGCCCAAAGCCCAAGACTCTGCCACGAGGAGGAAGCGCAGCGCAGCGCTCCCCCTCCGCCTCCACGCGCGCTCTCCGCACCCGCTCGCGTCTCCAGAGACCCTCGTGCCTTCCCCCCACGAGCAGCTAGCGCCGCGCACGAACCCTCGAACAAGTCGCCCCGCCCCCCCTCCCCCCTTCTCACGCAAATCACTCGCCAAGAGAACCGAAAGCACGGACGACACCATGTCGGCGATCTCGCAGTTCTACATCCTGTCGAACCGCGGCGACACGATCATCTTCAGCGACTTCCGCGGCGATGTGGACAGCAACTCGGCCGAGATCTTCTTCCGCAAGGTCAAGTTCTGGGACAAGGGCGACGCGCCGCCGGCGTTCAACGTCGACGGCGTGAACTACCTGTACGTGAAGAAGAACGCGCTGTACTTCGTGGCGACGACGCGGTATAACGTGAGCCCGGCGTTCATCCTCGAGATGCTCACGCGCCTCTGCCGCGTCTTCAAGGACTACTGCGGTGTGCTCTCGGAGGAGACGCTGCGCAAGAACTTCATCCTCTGCTACGAGCTGCTCGACGAGACGCTCGACTACGGCTACGCGCAGGACACGAGCACGGAGGGGCTCAAGGTGCACGTGCACAACGAGGCGATCCTGGTGGGCGATGCGGCGCTCGCGAAGCCCAAGCCCGGCGCCAAGTTCATGAGCCGCAGCTCCAACATCAAGGCGGCGAGCGCGGTGAAGAAGCCCGTGGCCACTGCCGGCCAGAGCTCGAAGAAGCAGGACGAGAACGAGCTCTTCTGCGACATCCTCGAGCGCCTCAACGTCGTGTTTTCGTCGGGCGGCCAAATGCTCAACGCGTCGATCGAGGGCCGCATCCAGCTCAAGAGCTACCTGTCGGGCAACCCGGAGCTGCGCCTCGCGCTCAACGAGGACCTGGTGATCGGCAACGCCGGGCCGCGCGCCTACGGCCAGGTGGTGCTGGACGACTGCAACTTCCACGACTGCGTGCAGCTCGACGAGTTCGAGCGCGACCGCGTGCTGATCTTCCAGCCGCCCGACGGCGAGTTCACGGTCATCAACTACCGCATCACGGGCGACTTCCGCGCGCCGTTCCGCATCTTCCCGTTCGTCGAGGAGCTCTCGCCCACGAAGATCGAGATGGTGCTCAAGATCCGCGCCGACATGCCGGAGAACAACTACGGCGCGAACGTGATCATCCGCTTCCCGGTGCCGCAGTCCACGGTCGCCGTGTCGTGCGACATCGGCAAGAACACGGCCGGGCAGCTCGCCGAGTACCGCGAGAACGAGAACCAGGTGCGCTGGGCCGTCAAGCGCTTCACGGGCGGCACGGAGCTCACGCTGCGCGCGAAGATCACGCTCGGCCAGCCGAGCCCGCACGTGCGGCGGGAGATCGGTCCGGTGAGCATGAATTTTGAGATCCCCATGTACAATACGTCGAGCCTGCAGGTGCGCTACCTGCGCATCCCCGAGCACGCGCGCCACCCGAACTACACGTACAAGCGGTGGGTGCGCTACGTCACGCAGTCGAGCTCCTACGTGTGCAGAATTTAGCCCACGCCTGTGCGTTTGGGCTTGCGTGGGACTTGCGTGTGACTTGCGGCGCGACGAGCAGCGAGCGCGAGTCTCCCGCATGTGATTAGATTCAGAGGAAAACAAACAAACACACAAACAAAACAAAGCACACAAACTTGCATGTGGTCGCGCAGCGTAAAACAAACAACAACAACAAAAAGCAAAACAAACGAGTCTCGCAGCTGCTCTTCTTGCTTGCTTGTGGTGTCAGCAACTCGTGCACAAGTGTGTCTGTGTGTTGGTTTTCAGCGTCTGCGGTCTTCTATTTGTCCAGGGGCTTTGCACAGCGGCACAACAAATCCTTGCCAACTTGTCGCTCGCTCGTTTGCTCGTCATCCTTGCTTGCGCTCGCTTCCTTGTCATCCTTGCCCGAATGCGCTTGTTCGCACTTGCTGGAACAGCACTCTCCCTTGCTTACGCAGCGACCTTGGTCTGGGTGCTGAGCTCGTGCGCGGTCTGCGTGAGGTCGCGCAGGATGTCGCACAGGCGCTTGTGGTTGAACACGCGCGTCGGGTACCGGTCCTCCGTGAGCTTGAGCTGCTGCTTGTTCGCGTTGTAGCGCGGACCGGCGAGCTGCTTGACGATCTCGAGCCCTTCCTTGCTCAGACCGCTGAAGCACGAGAGCGGCACCTCCATCACCACCTTGGTGTCGTACGTGTTCTTGTCGTCGATGAAGAGGCGCTCGTCAAAGTCCTCCAGTGGGCAGTTGAGCGTCATCTTGATCTCCTCGCCGTTGAACAGCTCGTGGATCTGCGTCTGCCACGACACTGCACGTGGGCAAAGCAAAGCAAGCAAACAAACAAGTTGCGTTAGTCACAAACAATACACAAACAAACAAACACAGCCACACAACCACTCACAGTCTAAGTACGGCGTGAAGTCTGCGAAAATCTGTAGCTTCTCGACCTCGTGCTTCATCGCGTCGTCAAAGTTCTCCGGGAAGTCCGCGTTCCAGTACGCCGGGTACTCGAAGACCTCGAGCTCCGCCTCCGGCTCCTTCTGCGCGCTCTTGCTGTTGAACGAGAACGTCTTCTTCTTGCGGTACTGCGGCTTGCCGTCCTTGCCGCCCGCGCTCGCCACCGCACTGCTGCTGCCGTCGCCGCTCTTCTTGTCCTCGCCGAAGAGCAGGTTGCGGTTCTTGCCGGACGTCGCGTTCCGGTTGTTGTTGCTGCGCGGCTTGCGCTGCTGCTGCTGGGACGGAGGCGCACCCATCTCCGTCGACAGGAAGCGCGCGGCGGCGCCGACGCACTTGGCGTGGCTCGCGAGCAGCTCCGCGGCGGCCGCGCT
Organism: Globisporangium nagaii; assembly: GCA_023335995.1. Lineage (NCBI taxonomy): Eukaryota > Oomycota > Peronosporomycetes > Pythiales > Pythiaceae > Globisporangium > Globisporangium nagaii. The sequence continues at coordinate 6,511 of JAADWH010000887.1, forward strand.
GCCGGACTTGCGCGCGATCAGGCTCAGCATCGTAGTCGCTTGCGTTTCTGCTCGCTCTTCCAATTGGCGCTCGCGCTTCCACACAATTGGGTGTCTCCCGGTTTGTGTGTGCCACGCCAATGCGGCTGCCAGCCACCGGCCCATTTGCGTCCTTTTGAAGATACTCGCTGTAAATCGATACCCTTTGCAACGCGATGCTGGAGTGTACTGACACGCCACTGAAAAACACGCGGTGTTTTTCACTTGATTAAACTAGGAGACTGACCATAAGGACACAATGCACTGAGACTGTTTGGAAATACTGGAATAACAGACGATCACGGAAAAAACAACTGGCTTAAGATTGCATCTGGACATAAAACGCAACATATTGGATCTGTCGCTAAATACGCGCCTTTTGCTGTACGAAGTTATGGCTAATTTATTTGCCTCAGAACAGCACAAACGAAAGCAGTGGCGAAGACGACGACGGACGAAGAAAGCGGGTGACGCTCTCGCTCCTCGCCGCCGCAACAGCTCGTGCTCGCGATGCAGCTCGCGCTCGAGAAGAGCGAGCAGAGCGTGCTGCAGGGCGGTACGCCTGCGACTGGATGAGAAATAGCTGACGGAGGCAAGGACGTGTGGACGCCAGCTGGGTGCATGTGTGGATGTATATCTTTGTACGCATGTTTGAGTGTGCTTGCTGTGCATGTTGTGCTGCACAAACGAGGGTCGCTCTGCGGCTGTAAGCGCCGCCATTTGCCCAGAGAGAGACGCCTCACCACCTCTTCGTCCGCGTGTTCTCCGTGACGAGCAGTGCTCGTGTGGGGGATGCGCGGACGAGGGTCCCTTGCAGATAGGAACGCGCGAGCGAGCACTTCTTCGCAGAGACGCGAGAGACTTGGAGAGAGGCTTCAGTGCGAGGGCCGCGCCGCGAACGAGGGGCCGCTCTGACTGTTGGTATCCTTTGCACGACATACTAGCGCTCTCCCTCCGTCAGGGGGGAGAGCACCGGGGTCGCGGGACCCATGATCGCTTCTTTAGCACTAAGGTGACGAAGGTACAAGCGCGCGCGCGTCTTCCTGGCCTCCCTCCCGCCCGCACGGGCCTCGCTCTCTGCACCTGAAGAAGCTGCTGTGCACGCCACGATGAGCACTTATCCTGCTGTTGCTGCAGAGTCGTTGCCTGCAGGAATCAACCTCATCAACATCACCATTCTCCATTTTTCATGTTTCATGTGCTTTTGCTTTTGCGAAAAAGATCTGCACAAATATAAGATGATGGAGGTATTTTTGTCTGAATACAGCTCACTCCAGCAAGGGTATCTATTTTTGAGAGCATTTGTACCGATATTTGAGATCAATGAGTCAATTTTTAGCATTTGTTGTCAGCATTTGTTTCTGCCAAAAAAGCATATTCCAATCGACAAAACAACACACACAGACTCAAAATGGCGCCACCAGTGCCGACGACGTGCCCACTGCTGCTCGAGAGTCACGCGCTCATCGACTCGCTCGGCTACGTGGACACGGAGTTCGACACCCCGCACGCGCGCAACGTGGTGCAGCAGCTCATCCGCGCCGAGATGACCAAGTTCGCGCCGTCGGGCGACTACCTGGCGTTCCTGCCGGACTACGCGCCGGAGTTCCGCGACCACCCGCGCCTGCAGAGCGAGTACAAGCGCGTGAAGGCCAACATCCCGCTCGACGCGATCGACATGAACCGCTACGCAGTGCGAGAGCCCACGGGCAAGAGTGCGAACGACGTCGCGGCCTGGGAGGCGGCCATCAAGCAGCTGCAGATCCAGATCGAGTACCAGACGAACCAGTGCGAGCACGACAGATTTTTTCGCATCGCGTGGCTTGTGTGGATTTGTGTGTGTTTCTCCGGCTCCTAATGATGTGTGGCGTGCGTGGATGTATATTTGGAAACCAAATGACAGGGTGACGAGCCTGGAGCTCCAGCAGGCGTACGGCGCGAAGCTCTGGAAGGTCAAGGCTGCCGTGCTCGACGGCATCAACGCGCAGTATGCGCACCAGGTGAAGGAAACCCGCGCCGAATCCGAGGCGATCAACGTCAAGCGCAAGCAGGAGCAGATGCTCAACGCCGAGAAGCTGCAGAGCTACCGCCGCAAGTACCTTGACCTGCTCGACAAGACGTTCTCGATCAAGGTGAGCGCGTCTCTTTTTGCTGCAAAGCTGTGCTGTGGCAGTGTTCTGGTGCTGACATGAATGCATTTCTGTGTGTGTCATTGGCAGCGCGCATGCGACGCCGAAGAGCAGCGTTTAGCCAAGAAAGTCCGATCCGAATAGTAAAACACCACGAGAGTCGCGGCTGCTGGTACGGAATGGACATGGGATGCATAACAACGGATCTTCGCCACCAGCATGTGTCTCGGACCCAGACTCGCGTGCGTTTCAGGAAGGGGATTAGATGGATGTTGATGAGTTTAGAGCTATTGCTGCGTGCATCAGATGTCTCCAGGTGACCCCTGCCGTCGTTAAAGTGAGCGCAGTCGACCAGGAGACAACCAAAGCAGCAGCGCCGCGATGTGTGATATACAAAACCAGTCGCTCACTTGACCACCGTGGCGTTCGTAGCGGTCGGAGCCTTCGTCGTCGTCGTCGGAGTCTTGGTCGTCGTCGTCGTCGTGGTAGTCGAGCCAACCGTGGACGCCGACGACGCGCTGCCATCCGAGCTCGAGGTGCTGCCGACCGTCTTGGAGAAGCATGGGATGATACCGTTGCCCTTGAGGTTCTTCAGCCCCTTGGCGTAGTCCTCGTTGTACGTGTCCCACTTCTTGTCTGCGTATAGCCCGAAGTTCCAGTTCGTCTTGCCGCTCTTCTTCGGCACGTACACGTCGTTGAAGTCGTACTCGCCGTCCGGGTTGAGTGCCCACGAGAAGCCGCCCGACATGCCCTTGTCCTCTGCGTACGAAATCAGGATGTCGATCACGCGCGTGCTCGTCTTGCCGGCGAGTAGCTCCGCGGCGCCATAGATGCCGCCAAACTCGCCGTAAAACGTCGGGATCCCGGACTTCGTCATCACGTTGCCGAACGACTCGTCCAGCACCTTCGTGAGCGCAGACTTGAGCAGCGCGTTGCCCGCAGTCGTGTCCGGGTACTCTTCCACCGTCACAGAGCCGTCGGCAGCAGCCGACTGCTTCGCAAAGAAGTACGCCGCAGGGTACACGCTCGGCGAGTAGAAGTGCGGTGCGAACACGATCTTATTGTTCGGCGTGAGCTTGATCGGGTTCAGGGTCGCGTTCTGGAGACTCGCGCCGTACCAGTCGCTGTACGTCATGTTGTTGCCGTTGATCTCCTTCACCTGGTTCTGCGCGTACAGCCCCTCAACGACGATCAGCCAGTTCGGGCAGATCTTGAGGATTTCGGCGCCGATCTTCTCGACCGCGCGCGGCCAGTTCTTCGACGATGGGCAGTACGCGTCCGAGTCCTTCTCGGGCCAGCAGCCGCCCACCGGCTCGTTCTTAAGGTCAATGCCGATGATGTTGTACTGCAGGTCGTTGCACAGCTCGGTCGCGAGCGTCTGGTACATCTTAATCATGGCCGAGAGCGGGTACGCGTCCGTGAACCAGAGCGGCTCGGACGTGTCGTCCGTGAACTCCGGGTCGATCTTGTGGATGTCGAGCATCACGGCGATCTGCTGCTTCGCGAGCCCCTGCACGATCTTCTTGATCATGTCCATGTACGTGCCGACGTTCAGGTCCGTGGACAGGCGGCTCACAAACTTGGTCGTGTCCGGTGCCGTGTTCTCGATCACCATCTTGGCGTTCAGCGGCAGCCGCACGGCGTTGATCTCCATCTTGTTGAGCTTCTCCGCGATCTCGTCCTGTTGTTGTCAGCGCAGAAGAACTTGTGAGACCCCATTGCACGCGACACAGATACAGCAAAGGCAAGGCGTACCAAGTCGCTCTGCCCCGTGGCGAGACCGTGCGGCACGCCCTCGATGTTCTCCATGCCGCTCCAGTTGATGCCCGTGAAGTGCACCTCGTGCTTCGCGTTGGCATCGCCGCCCGTCGCGTACAGTTTGCCCGCGTCCGTGATGTAGTTTGGCAGCTCGCAGACTGTCACCATATAGAGCAACACAGCGTTAGAGACGTTAGCTGCTAAGTGAGCACACACACACGCAGGTACGATGTCAGAGGAAGAGCAGGACGCACTCTTGATCGGGATAGACTTCTTGGCGATATTGGGCGTGTTGATCTCCTCTGAGAGCGTCTGCTGCGTCTGCGCCTTGTCGTACAGGTCGAGCGAGAAGAACGTGATCGCACCGATCGCGCCGGCCGTCACGACGAGCAGGAAGAGCGCGCCGGGCCACACTTTCTTGCGGCCCGAGAACTCTTTCTTCTTCGTCTCGTTCTCGTCCAGCAGCCCGATCGTGATGTCCGGGTGCTGGTTGCCCATGGCGCCAAAGCCCGCGGTCATGCGTCCGCTGCCGTACGCCTGGTTCCCGTCGCCGAGGGTGTTGTTGTTGTCCAAGTAGCTGCCGTAGAGCATCTCGGCGGACGTATCTTTCCACACGTGCGTTCCGCTGTGGTCCGACTCGGCGGGCGAGTCCTGGTACATGGCTGTCGGTGTGGGATTTATTCGGACGGAGAGGCGGCGGCGCTAATGAGCACACACACACGCACAGAAGACGGGATCTCTCGGGCGATCGACGGGTGGATAGATGGAGATCGATAGCGCGACGGCGTTCGCTCACTCGCGTGCTGCTTCCTCGCTTTCTGCGTGCGTGCGAGCGTCTGGTAGAAACAATGACTTGTCTATCGCGTGGTCTGGATATTTGGCGCATGGAAAATGGGAGAGAATCGGACGACCCTGATTGGCAGAAATAGTGGAATGAATGGACTGTGATTCGCGAAAAAGAGGAGCAAAGGCAGAAATGGGCTCTTGATTGGCAAAAAAGAAAAACAGTGATACGAAACGGCGACAGCCCTAACCGCCATCCAAATGTCCACAGTGAGTCGTCGGATAAGTACGAGTTACAGACGGTAATCGTGATTATTATGAAGTCGAATATATTTGCAAAAGGAGTCATTATTATCACGATCGACGCGACCGACTTCTCCTGTGAGCTTGCATCGTTTCGGGCTGAAGGAAGCAAGTAAGAAAGCATCCTGTTAGAGTGTTGAAATAGTTAGTTACTCCCACACCATATCGAGAACCTCCCATCGCACCACTGGCATGCAGCGCGATATCGTGCGCTTGCTGGCTGCAGATCGCCCGACGCTCTCGCAGCAAGCGGTTGCCGCGCAAGCCACTGCCGCGTTCGGCATCCGAGTCTTGCGGTCGACTGTTCAGCGGGTCCTCGCCCCTCGCCGACAGCGCGCAACGGACGAGCTGGTTGTGTTGCGTGGCGCGCACCGCCGTGTCGCTGCAGCCAGGCTGCTCGAGCTGCTGTCCTCCGTCGAGGCGCGTCGACGTGTGCGTGTAGGCGCTTACGAGTCGAACGGTATGTTTTAGTTTTTAAGCTTTCTATGTATTCTTGTGTCGTTTTTACTCATGAGTGTGATTTTTCGGTACAGATTTGCGCTCTCCTGATCGAGCGCCACCGCCGAGGAGTTGCTGTCCGGGTGCTCCTGGACTCGACCCAAGCAAGGAAGCCGAGCTCCAAGCTCACAGCTTTGCGCAATACGGTGCGCTTTCAGCAGTTGATTTCTATACGTTCTCTGGGTTACGTTTCTAACGAGCGTTTGATTTGATTGCACCAGGGAGTCCGAGTCCGAGTGGAGCCGCACTCCATGATGCACAACAAGGTAAGAGCGTCGAAGTGCTCGTCGAGCTGTTGTTGTATTGATATGCTCTTGTGTGTGTGCGCCAGTTTATCATCGTTGACAACTACTCGCGAATCAACGGTGCGTTTCCCTTGACTTGAGTCTCTTACGCTTGTCGATGTGCTAACATTGAATGCTTGAATGCTCAGGATCGGCGAACTTGAGTGAGGCGGCGCTGCGCCGAAACTCGGAGGTGATGGAGGTTCACCACAACGACGCGCTACTGCGC
>JAADWH010000888.1:0-12499 GCA_023335995.1 Globisporangium nagaii
ACACCGAGCTCCGCAATTCGCTCATCCGTGTCGTGTCCGTCCTCGCTCAGTCTCCATACTAGGGTGTGTAGGAGCCATGACTGCATGTGTAGATTAGTATGACGCTGGACAGTTCCTTCTGGCAGAAGAGAAGTCCGGCCGAACAAGTGAGGCAACTTATCCCCACCCCAGACATGCCTTGCTGTCGCAATCACATACAGCTGCTCGCAGCGTTCTCACGGAGTGAGAATTCACAAATGACTCTCGTTCTCGAGTTGCCGACCCACTACGATCCACTAACGCCACCGACGACGTCCCATTCACATGAGTTCCTCCGCCTCTGCCCCCGTCGCAGCAGTCGCAGCCTCCGCCACCGCACCTGTCACTGCCGCTGGTGAGCAGGACGCCAGCAAGTTGCCACCGTCGCGCGGTCAAGCGCCGGTGAACGATCCAGCCTCCAGCACAGCTCCGGTGCAGCCGGAACTTCAATACTGCAAGTATGTGACGCGCAAAATGGTAAAGGGGATCAACGTGCTCGCTCCTCCAGGCGAGCAAGCCGATAAAGTCGAGTTCCTCATACTGCTTGACACAAGAAGCAACATACGAAAGCTCATTCCAACATCTATAACGCGAAACAAGAAGATGGACGACGTCATACTTGGAGAGCGGCCAGAGAAACTCAACCGTGCAGAAAGAAAACGTATTCTCCAGGTACAGAAGCATTTCAACGAGATCAGCATCAGCCTGAAGGACATCATGAACGGTGACAAACTGTGCAAGAGAATCCAGGAAGCGCTGACTGCAGTCATCGATAAGTACACGATCACTCTTGACCCGCCAACCACGCGCAGTCAAGCGGAGCGTCGAGCCCCTGCAAGTAAAGACACAGCAGATCCACCTCTGCAACAACCAGCCGTCTCCCCTACCGAGAAGACAGCAACCGCACAGGCGTCGCGTCGACCTGGGCGTGCACTGTTTACCGACGAAAGCGCGACGATCGAAGGTTTCAAGGGAGACTTCAGATTCGCAGATCTTCCTAGCGTCAAGAACGAGGCGAGCGTCATCCGAGCAACCATCCTTTTCCTGCTCGAGAAAGACCGCTTCACAAAATTCCTCGTGATTTTCAAGAACGCTCACCTCAGATTGGCGACCGAGATCTCGCTCGCCTACCAACGACCGACAAACAAGGAAAAGATGTGCGCGTGGATCCTGAACAACATTGGATCCATTCCCGAGTACAGACAACAAGGCAAATCGACGAAGAAATCGTTCTTCAAAGCAGAACTGGTGCAATTGGTGCTCGTGGCTGTAGCGCTCTCAATCTACGGCGAAGACAACCTCTCGATACTATGCTGCGGGCCACAGGTGGCGCACTGGGTCGATTTTGCGCTTGTATCGCGTTCGTCTCGTCATAACGCAGCGCAGCAAAAGTGCCTCAGGCTCGCTGGACTCAGCAACATGAAGCGAGCCTACAACGCAGCTCACTACCTGGCGCTCGGGCTCGTGATGATGTGGAACTCGATGCTCGCGCCAGAGTTGCGCCTCACCAAAGCGGCAATGACGTGGATCTTCAACTTCCAGTGTAACCTCAAGGCAGTCCCAGCGCGAGTCAACCAGTTCTACCATTGCCAGGTGGAAAAATTCATCGCCGCGTTTATCCAGAACAAAGAACCCTTGACGTTAAAGCTGATCCAGAGTCGCAACTACCACGACCGACTCGTTGAGATTGCCAGAAAAGTGCAGTCTCCAGAAATGCGCGACGCCTTGTTCGAAGCTGACGGCCACGCGCTCTACGCGAGCATCGGAGAGACGTTCCAGCGGATCGAGAGCCATTTCGCGCAGCTCGGCTACAGCTTTGGGAAAATCTGGGATCGGGAGGAGATCGAAAACGAGCACGCAATCAAGTTGGAGGCTGTGCTCCGTCAGCTCCCTGCGAAAGTCGAGACCGAGCTACTCCACTCACCTCAGCCATCGTGTAAGCACACCTCAGCTGGCTCGGAACAGATACTAGGACGTCGTGTTGTGTTTTGATAATAGATATGATGAGGTGGTTGCACTTACGTTTGACGACGGACTTCTTCTATTGTACTGCTTGCTGCCTGGAGACTCGCTTCGCTAGCCAACCAACTAACTGCTGCCAAATATCGCGCTGTCTTCGCACGTGAAAAGCTGGGTGAACTCGGCCTCGATCTCGCTCACGAGCCCTTCAAAGAGCGCCGCCTCGCGCACCGCGAGCGGCTCTTTCATCGTCTGTTGTTGCGATCCCAGATCTGCCTCCAAGAGCTTCCACTTGGCTCCGTTGACTTGGATCGGCGACACCTGAGCTGCTCCTAGTGGCGACGCTAACGGCGACATCGGCTCGCTACCTTCGCCATCGTTGCTGAACGACAGCGATGAGGAGCCCTCACGGCTCTGCGCTCTTCCATTTGAAGCGCAGATGCTGCTGCGACGGGTCTCTTCGCCATCATGCCTTCCCTCGCGTGCATGCTGTTCGACTGGCGGTGTGTCTGTCGGTATCGTGTCGGCTCGTACAGCTCTCGAAGCGGCGTGACCGCACTCGCAGTCACCGACGATGCGGTTGTTCTCGTCCATGAGGTACTTGATGAGCGCGGCCTTGGTCTCGTTCTCGGCGATCAGCGCCGCCACTTGGCGCTCTAGATCCAGCTGCCGCGCTTTCCACTCGCGCTCTCTGCTGTAGTCCCGTTCATCGCCATCAGCATCCTTCCGACTCATACTCATGCTTTCGCTGTGAACACGAGACCGCGACGATGGCGTGGACGCTCCAGACGCGTCGCTCGTGGTCTCGCGCGAGTCGTTCGACTTAAGCTCAAAGTAGAAGCGGTTTGCGAGCTCCTGCTCGTTGATCTCGTAGCCGATGCCCTCAATCTGGTTGTGGCTCTGACTCACGCTGCCGCTGATGCTGGGGCTGGCGATCACGGAGCGAGCTCCCAGGGTCTCGGTCGTTCGCAGCAACTTCTGGGTCATGAGCGCGGACGAGAGCTGCGCGTTTGCACGGATCGCGCGGCGCAAGTCGTTCTGTTGGCGCTTCGTGGGCGACGGCGACCTGCTCACACTCTTGTTGCTGGTTCTGCTGCTGCTAGCGCGTCTCGATCGGGAATGGATGCGCACTGTCGCGGCTTTCGACGCGGATCTGGGTCTGCTCACCGCCTCGCTCGCGTCTGGGTTCTCTGTGGCTGGCTGGTGACGACGAGGGAGCGCAACGAGCTCTATCTGGCGCTCCACTGGCGGCTTGTCGCTGTTGTTGTCTGTGCTGTTGCTGGTGATAGGCGCCAAGGTTTTCCTGCGCCACGGCAAGGACGACGACGGCGCTGGCAGGAAGTGGAGACTGTCCATGAAGAGGCTGAGTGTCGACTGCGGCGCGAAGACGCCGTCCGTCGCAGTCAGGAGCACGGGCAGCGATGCGTCGTTGTGGCCATTCGCACCCGAGCGCAGGCGGTCAAAGTGCTCGACGACGTCGACCGAGAAGCCCGCAAGCAGCGAGCGATAGCGGCTCTTCTTGTTTGTCTATCGCGTCAAGCGCGGATCACAGAGCACACCGTCATGAGACCACAGAGCCACAGAGCCACACGCATACACACAATGCATAGCATACCCCATAGAGCTTCAAACTGAGCTGCTGCGGCTTGAGCGCGCCGTGCGAGTTGTGCCGCAGCTTGGCTTGCAGCGGGATGCGCTGGTACAGCTCCACGAGCTTGGTTGACGGCGCCGACGACGAGGGAGACGAGGAGGAGGAGAGAGAGAGCAGAGCGGTGAGCGACATCCTCTCACGGTCTCTGCAGCAGGCGGCGCAGCTCAGCCCAGCGCAGCCCAGCGCTCAGTGCTCCACGACGGTCGAGCCTGCGAGCGCTCGCGTGTTTCTATCGCCACAGTCGCTAAATAAAGCAGGCGGCACGGACCTGCTCTTGCTGGCGACTAAACTGCGCGGGGAGCTCGCGCTTGCTGCTGGCTCTGCCTGCTGCCGATGCGTGGGGGACTCGGAGCGCTGGCGTCCCACTCACGCGCAGCACCAGGCGCTCGAAGCGGCGAGCGGCGGCAGATGGAGCGGCGGCAGCAGGCGACAACGCGACGTGCTGCACTTGCACTGGTGCGATAGAGAGCGTGAGCATTAGCACACGCGAGCTCAGAAGGTCTCAGAGACCGTACCTATTCGAGCACCAGTACCGTACCTGTCACCGTGAAGTACGACCGTCTCGAACAGGTTGCCATGACGGCGACGGCGGCGATGGCTCGGGAACGAAGCACTCGCGGCTGGCTCAAAAATGCGAAGTGTGTGCGCGTTGCCGTCGACGGCGATGGCGCATTTCGAAAGCGACTCGCTGTGAAACGGACGCCTCCGAGAGCGCCTTCCAGGAACCGCTGCGCAAGCGAATACTAATGCGGGCGGACGCGATGCTTCAGCGTGACCTCCGGCGAATGCTGAGCGGCTGGGGCAACGCAGCAGCACAGCGCAGGTGAGAACTGACAAATCCTTGCACTCGACATATCCTGTTTGTGCTTTTGCGTTTATGACATGGACTGCGCTCGCGAACGAGTTCTTTCTGCTCCGCCGTGCTCGCCAACTGGGTTCCTCAACAACGTGCCTTCAACGCGCCTGACAAGCGTCCTCGCGTTTCTAGACTGCGCTCGCGACCGCGTGGCTCTGCGCCGGGTACACCGGGAGCGTGTCCACCGGTCCGAAGCTGCAGCTGCTCGGCGTGTAGCTCTTGATGTGCGACGCGATCTGCGCGATGGTGCAGCAGCCGCAGAAGATCGTGGCGAGGATGTCGAAGACGATGCTGCCCGGGATGCTGAAGCGCGTGCGGGTCTTGAGACGCAAGAAGCACGTGAAGCTCACGAACGCGACGCCCCACGTGAATATTGCAAGGCACGCCGGCATGAGGATCACAGGCGTCTCGACGACCACGACCGTACTGCGTCCGACGTCCGTTGAGTAGATTGTCATGACTCCGCCGCTGCCGTCTGCCGTCGCCTGCCAGACCGCGAGCAGGTAGAGAGTTGTGAGCGCGTAGAACGCGGCGTAGACCGCCAGGAACGAGAGCAGCACGAGCACGTAGGAAGCCACGCCGAGGCGCGCCGAGATTTGCGCGAGCGACACGCACGGCAGGCAGCACGCCATGCAGCAGTTGGGCACGATATGCTCCAAGCACGAGAAGAGTCCGAGCTGCCACTCGCCCGTCTTGATGTCGTTGTGCGGGTCCACGGACGCGTTGGCGGCCTTGATCGTGGCGGTCGTGGGTTCGAGGTTCGTCTTGCCCATGGTTGATGAGTTTCTTGTGAGAGGAGATTGGGAACTGGGGTTTACCAAGGACGCGCAGGATACCAAGACTTCGAGGATTTTCGGAGACTCTCGGGCAGGGTCGTGAAGCCTGCAAGACGCTGAGACTCACTCACGCACACTCGGCCTGGAAGGAACTGCTGCCGCTTGACAGATGGAGGATTTGCAAAGCGACCTCTGATTTGACTTCGCGAAGTCGATACATCTCTTGATGCGGAGGAAAATGTCAGGGAATTTGTATGGCGGAAACCTGTGATCTCATGCACTGCAGACCTCGCCAAATCGAAGTCAATATGTTTATCAGGCGGTTCTCCTGGTTTGCGGACTCCCTCCTCCTTGTGGCGCTGCGCCGTTCACGGGCTCCTAGACGCCGATCGAATGCACCATGTGCGTGGATGGCAAGTCAGCAGCAGCGGCTGTCGAGCCATTCGCACCCTCACGCGCAAGCTTCTGCTTTTGCGCGTCGGCGAGGAACTTGGCGATCTTGTCCTGCTGCACCTGCCGCATGATCGCGTTGAGCGCGTAGATCTCGGCGCGCCTTCGCAGCTTGAGCTGGCTGGCGCGCTCACGCTTGAGCTTGTCGCTCTCGAGCTTCACCTGCCGTACTTTCTCGAGCTCGTGCTTCTTCTCGAGCTCCGAGCGCTTGTGGTCGATCACGCGCCGCTGCGCGCGCTTCGCGAGGTCCTGCTCTGTCGTGCTTGTGGCGGTGGCTGCTGGGGCGAGTGGCACAGCCGCACTAGCCTGATTGCTGCTGTTGTCTCCTGGCTCAGCGTTCTGGTCCGACGACGACGCGCTGCCCAGCGAGCTCTCCGAATCGGAGTGCTGGAAGCGCTTCAAATCAGACGACGAGTTCGTGCGCGGGCTCCGAATCGCTCGGTACGCGGCGCCGCAGGGAAAGTCTGATCGACCACATAGCGACAGCAGCTCAGCCACACAACCCATCACTGACGCACACGCACAACTCGGGACGGAGCAACCCACCGTCGTCGAGCTTGAGGCTGAACTGCGGCAGCCCGTCGTCTTCGCTCTGCACCATGGCTGTGTTTCTGTGTGAGCTGTGATGTGAGTGCGTGTGTGGCTTCAATCCCAGCTCTGTCATCGACAGGCTCGCTGTAAGTTCCTGGCGCTGGAGATCTCGCACACTCAACCGAATTAGCCTCCTCCTCGTGAACGTTTCTATTTACACCACATGCTTGCGATGGGAAACAAAACTCCTCTCGATCCCACTCGTCTCCTTCTGCCTGCCTGCTTCTCGCATGCCTGTCACTCGCTGGCTGCTTTACTGCTGTGGCTTTTGCTGCTGGTGGCGCAAGACCTGGGCTGGGAGCAGCAGCTGAGGACCCCCCGACGGCTTGCTCGTCACCGCTGAAGCCTTGGTCTCCGACGAGGCACCCACGCTCGACTTTGGCACCCAGACCTGCTCTTTCCCAGGCTCACCCGCTGCCGCTGGTGCTCCCTGCTTTTTGCCCTTTGGCGTGTGCTGCTTGCGGCGTGGAGCGGTGGCGGTTGATTTCTTGTGCTCGCCAGCCGCTGCTCCACTCGAGTCCACAGTCACAGTCGTCGTCTTTGTGGTAACCACCGTTTTCTTCAGCGTCGCAGCAGCAGACAGTGTCGGGTAGTCGTCGTCCGACAGCTTTGGCTCCTGGTGAGGAGGCGGCACGAAAGCATGCGCGCCAGCATGCGCCATCATCGCGTACCCTGATGCGCCTGGAGGCGGTGGCGGGTACGCCTGGTGCGGGTTGATGAACGCATGGTGGTGGTGCGGGTGGTGGTGCGGGTGGTGAGGTGGCGGCGGTGGCGCCATGGCTTGAGGCACAAGCAGATGCGGGTGCGAGTGCGGCACAAACACTGGCTGTCCGCCAAATGGCATCGGCGGAATCATCAGCGACGGCGCGCCTGGTGCGGCAGCATAGTTGTGGGGGAACAGATCCATCACAGCATTCACGGCTGGCGCTGTTGGTGCAGGCGGCTGACTCTCGACTCCCGAAGCCTCGGCTGCAGAGAAGAACGCCATCACGGACGGAGCAATTTCCGGGTTGGCTGGCGCGCTCGAAGGAGCAGCTGCCGCTGCCGGTGTGGTGCTTGGAGCCTTCTTGCGGGGCGAGCCTTCGGCTTTCGCTGCTTTTTTCTGCGACTTTGGCTTCGGCGCGTCCTTCTTGGCAGATTGGCTCTCGGCTGGGACACTGCTTGGAGCGACCGCTTCTCCACTGGTCCACTTCTCCAGCAGCATCTGCATCTTGCTCGCGTCAGGAGGCGGCGGGAGCGAGCTTGGCACTGGTGGAGGTGGAGGCACAGCGGCCACTCCCGAGTTTGCCGAGACTCGAAGCGCGCCAGCGGTGTTGTCTTTCTTGCCACTCTGTTGCTTGCGACTCGCATCGTTCTTGCCCTTGGCGAGGATCTTGACCGAGCCGTCGTTCGCGCGCGGTAGCCCGTTCTTGCTCGCGTACTGCCGGTTCGATGTGTCGACACTCGCAGTGCTGCGCGCACCTTGTCCGCCAGGAGGCGTAGAGACACAAATCACGTTGTTCCACGGAACGATCTTGCCGCGATCGAGACTCACAGTGCCGTACAGCGGCTCGCCGCCGGTAAACTTCTCGTCAAAGAGCACTTCGACGCACTTGCTGCTCACGTGCGTAGCCACAACTGTGCCGCGGTGGCCGAACGGGATGCCTCGTCCGCTAATGTTGATGATGCGATCGCCGAGCTTCGGCGCTCCAGGGTTTCGCGACGCACGCTTCGACACTTCGCTGCCAGTGAGATCCTGGTTCACCAGCGGGTTCGGACGGAACAAGTGGTGTGCTGGGATCAGCGCTTCGACTGGGTTCACCTGGTTCCGCGCCGCGTGTTTCTGGCGCTCAGTGGCTCGCAACGCACCAGCAGCTTCCACGGCTCGGATCGCACTGAGTGAGAGGTACTCGGACGACACAGGGATGTGCTTCGAGTGCTCCTTGCTGCCCAGGTGCTGCTGCTCGATCCACACTTTCACGAGCTCAGCCTTGACTTCGATCTGCTGTCCGTCTGACACGCCAAAGAGATCTCTGCCACTGTAGCTCGTTCCAAACGGCAGCTTGTCCAGCTTGCTGACAATACCAGGAAACTCGGTCTTGTACGCAGCGAGCAGCTTCACGGCGCGCTCCGAGTACTCCCACACAGTGTTACTGCCTGCGTTCGCACCTCCAGACGCACCGCCGCCACCACCGCTGCTACCACCGCCACCGTGGCGCTGATTCGACTGCGGCTCTCGCTTCAGCGCCGAGTCGTACTCTCCACTGCCGACAATCTTGACAATGTCGCCCTTTCGCCACACGTTCGCCTCTTCACTCGCGTCCTTGTGTCCATACTGTGGACCACTTCGACTCACCAAGCGGCAGTAGCCAGGAAGCAGCAGATCTTTGCGGAAACGGATGTTCAAGCCAATATCGTGGTCGCCAGGTTTCACACTCACATTGCCCGTGAGCACACCGAGCGTGGTCGTCGAAATGCCGAGCTTCTGCGCGACGAGGTAGCCTGGGAAGTACTTGTCTGTGATCTTCTCGGCGACCACGTAGCCGAACGGCGGCTCCTTGTCGATCGTGTTCACGCGCACCTTGACTTCGTTCTCGTCTTCGTCGCACTCGGCGACCACAGCCGTGCAGCCGAGCCACTCGCCATTCGTGATGAGCGCGACCGAGGTAGGCGGGAAACGCTCGCCAAGTGGCAACTTGCCAGTCTCCTGGAACCGGTCGTCGTGCAGCTGGCGGTTCACCACTGCGAGCTGGAACGGCACAAGCGCTTCGACGTCGCCAAACTTCTTCTCGATCGCGCCAGTGAGCGGGTTCGAGACCATGCCCTGCAGCGGCAGCACGTGGAGCACAGTCGCGATGCCGCTTTTGCCCAAGTCAATGCCCCCGCTACCCGGCGTGCCTCGACCCGACAGCAGCTTGACCACTTCGGTCTGCGCGTAGTACGCCCACGACGTCTTCTCGTCGTTCTCGTACTGCGTGAACACGACTTCCTTACGTCCCTTGCCGTTCTTCTTGCGGCGGAACTCGCCCGAGAGGTTGCTCACACCGACGACCAGCGCTTCGTGGAGGTTCGGCCAGTTCACCAGTACGGTCTTGGAGATCAGATCCTGTGGCGGCGGTGCGTCCGCAGCCCCCATGCTGGGCGGGATCTGCAAAATGAGCGTCGCCTTGCGCGAGCCCATGCCAAAGCAGTTCAGGCGAATGTGCTCAATGCGCACTGCGTCCAGCGGCACCGTGTACAACGACGGGAAGCCCGCCATCGGAAGCTGCACGCCATCCATCAGGCGACTCTGGAACTGTCCGCCGTGCACAGCGATCGGCGGCAGCGTGAAGTCTTCGACGCGCGTGTTGCACAGCGGCACATCTGGGAACCCAGGCACGCCCGGGAGCGACGACGGCAGCGTGTCCACGACGCTCGGGTCGAGCACAATGCGCAGCGGACGCATCTTGAGCGTGTTGCGGCGACGCTCGGACTGCGACAGACGCGAGTCCGGACAGTACTGCGCGATCGCCTGCTTGAGCAGCGCGACATCGATGAACGGCAGGATGTTCACGCCTTCCCACGCGTTGCGCTTACCTTCCATGTCGATGTCGAACGTCTCGGGGTAGAAGTGCTTGATCGGCGACAGCGGCGAGACCATGAGGAACCGGTACGGCTCCGGCACGAGGTGCGCGCTCGACGCCGGCAGGTTCGACATGAGCTGCTCGAATGGCAGCAGCGGACCGTCAGTCGCTGGGTCGTTCTTGAACTTGATCTTTGCCGCCACGTCGCTGACGTTCGTCAGATCCGAGACCATCGGCGCGTAGTGGTACGGGTAGAACCAGGACCACGAGGGCGGACCTTGGAAGTAGTACGCGATGCACCACATGAGCGCCTCGACATAGTGCTTCTTGATCTTCTCGAGCCCCTTGTTGTGTGCGTTGCCGTCGCCGCGCACGAGCTTGAACTTGCGCTCGTAGTACGCCCACTTGGTGTCCTGGAAGCTCTGACTGCCCGAGAGCTCCGCGAAGAGCTGGTGCTCGTCCTCTTCGACCTCGAGCGCCAGCTTTGTCTCCAGCTCGCCGTCGAGCGCCTCCAGCAGCGCCTTCTCACGCTCTTCCTCGTCGTCGTCATCCTCATCCTCATCTTCGTCAATCAGTGGGGGTGGACGGTCCTCGTCATCGTCACTGCCATTCAGCGTCAAGATCGCGTTCTGCACGAGGTCTTCGTCCACGTCGTGCGTGGCCACCGGCCGCTCGTTGCGTCCGCCTCGCGGTCCGCCGCGGTGCTTCTTCTTGCTCTCTTCGATCGCGCGGTTGGTTAGAATGTCCTCTTCCTGGCTGCCGATCACGTCGAAGAGCTCCTGCAGCAGCTCGATGTTGATCAGCTTGCCGTTCTCGGTCAAGTAGAGTCCCAGGTGCTTCTCGAGCAGCTCGCGGTAGACCCGGAGCAGCAGCGGGATCGCGTCTTCGCTGATCTCGAGCGTCGGGCTGTGCGGAATGAAGTCGTTGCCCAGCAGGAACGTGAGCAAGATGAAGTCGTCGAGCATGCGCTCGCCATCCAATGGCGGCGCTACGCGCATCTCCATCATGAGGTACTCGCGGAAGAGACTCAGGTGCACGAGCTGCCACTGCTGCTCCTCGATCTGCTTGGCCACGACCTTGACCTTGTGGCTGCCCCATACCACGACCTCGCGCACGAGCGTGAAGTGCGGCTCGTGGGTCATGAGTCCCAGGAGCATCAGGTCGGCGTCGCTGCCGTACATGCAGTGGCGCACGTTCGCGCCGTAGCCCGGGAGCATCTTGCGGTGGCGGATGAACTCCACGATCTTGTGCTCGCCTTCGCCTGGCACTTCCGCGCCGGAGAAGAACACCTCGAGGCGCGCCCACAGCGGATCGTTCTTCATCTTCTGACGCACAAAGTAGACCAGGTGGTGCGAGAGCTGCTCGAGGAACTCGGTACCCGGCGTGATGCAGTTCGAGTCGAACTTGTCAGCGCCGTCGCCGCCGCGCTTGTGCTGCCCGTTCTTCTCGTCTTCGAGCTTGATCTGCAGGTACTTCTCCTTCTCGAGCGCCTCCTGTCGCTCCAGACCGGCGCGGAAGCGGCGCGAGCGCTGCTGGTTGAGCTTGGCGCGCGGCGCCACACCGTCGATCGCGATGTACACGAGCTGCTTGGGCTTGATGATGTGCGTGATGAGCCGGTCCATGTACGTGAAGATGTTGTGCAGCTGCGCCGCGAGCCCGAGCGTGCTCAGCGCGTCCGCGTCGCCGCCGTCCGAGTGCGTGCAGTTGTGGATGATGCCGTTCATGTCGAGGTAGAACGCGTCGAACTCCGGCAGCAACGACACGTCCGAGATCGGCTGGTTGATCAGCGGGTAGCGCTCCGACATGTAGCGGTAGAAACGCGGGATGCCCATGCTTGCCGGCTCTGCTTTTGCTGCTCGATGGGTCTATTCACACACACACGCGCGCGCGAGTGCTTGTCGCTCCTGCTGCTGCTGCTCGCGATCTGCGTCGTGCTGATCGTCTTGCTCTGTGTGGGAAACAGCCCCCCTTCGCCGCACAAAAGAGAGAGATGCGACGGGTTGTGCCAAAGACACCGTACACGCCACCAGTTTGGGAAAGGGCTTGTGGTTGCAGCATGGGGATTTGTGAGTGCTGGTCTGTTCGGATTGGGTTGAAGCGGGACGGAAACATATACCAAACGGATTATTAGCACACTTTGTTGCAAATGTTTATGCACATTTGCAATGGCCGACACCCCTCAAGAGATCCGACTGAACCGTGTGTGTGGATCGCAGTCCATGCTGCCGCCGCCGCTGCTATTTCGCAGCCTGCCGGCCGCTCTACTCTCCAGTAGTTCGCCAACGCAAGTGTTCTCGATTGCCTAACGAACAGTCTGCTCGTAGACAACGAGCGTGAGCAATCTAGTGTCCAGGGGCTGTTGTTGTCCCGGCGACCAGCTGAGCTGCAGACAGACCTCGCGATGCGGAAGCAGTCACGCATTCCAGCTGCCTGACTCTCACAGCAGCAGACAAGCGGCTTCCCGTAATGATCAGGCTATCCAGCTTCTTTTGCCTGTTAGATGTTCTCACTGACGCTTCGGTTGGGTTGACTTGGGCTCGTCAACGCCAGGATCCCGTCCGTCTCGCTCTGAGCAGTCAGCTCTCGCCACAACGACACCAGCTCGCTGCTGTGGACGAGGACCTCGAACTCGTGCTCTTGCTCTTGCTCTTGCTGC
>JAADWH010000889.1:0-12484 GCA_023335995.1 Globisporangium nagaii
AAATAGGGTTTGGTTCCACGTCACTGGTCGGTCGAGCACGGGTTGCCATTGTTGGGGAATGGGTCGCCAGAGTCTGGAGCTGTGTCGGCACTGCCAGAAGAGGTGGTGGTAGCTTTCGATGTCATTGCAGCCGTGCACGCAGCACCGGAGAGCTTGGTCGCCTTGACGCCAGAAAAAGTAGTGCACTGGGAGAATGTGCCACCATACACGGATAGTCACGTCGAGTGTTCGCGGAGTGATGAACTTGCGGAAGCGGCGCGTGTGGTCTTGGAGTTGTGTCGTGCTTGGCGCGTCGATGAGCACGTGTCGCTGGAACGGGTGCTTCTTGGTTGGTTCTCTCAAGTCTGCGAGTGATGCGTACAGTGTCTTCGACGGGATCCTCGGGAACCAGTGCGCCTTGAGTGGCGTTGACACGCGCCACAGCCACAGCGGTCGATGCAGGGCAAGACATTGCGCTCGGCTGCTGCATGGAGGACTCGAAATGGGTCTGTCGCTTCGAGGAGGACACATGCAGCAGGTGTCAGTACATCGAAGAGTGGCATCAACACTAAACTGGATTAGTGACATCCACATCGTCCACAAAACGAGCCGCTCAGCCAAAATGCCAGCGAAGCTGCGCAGCGCGATCCCGTGGACGCGCGACGAAGTGCTGCGGCTGCTGCGCGCGTGGCGAGAGGTGCTGCGGGAGTGGCCAGCAGTGAGCGATGCGCAGGCTCAGGCTGAGCGCGGCGTCGACGAAGATGTGGACGCGCTCGTGTTCAAGCGCTTCGTGGAGCTCTCGCGCGGAGCGGCGAACGCACCGGAGCGGCGCGAGTCGTCAGCAGCAGTGAAGCGCCGCGCACTCCTGCGGACGTATCGGCACGCAGCGGCGTACAACAGAGAGCGGAAGCGGCAGGTGAACTCCTGGTTCGCGCTGACTCCAGAACAGCAGGAGGAGAGTCTCGTGAGCCAGTACAGGAAAGGGAACGTCGCGAAGATCGACGCGGAGATGTTTGCGATCCTCGCAGAGATCACCCGAGATGTGGCGACGCACAAGGCTCGAGTCGCGGACGCGGTGCGCCTGAAGAGTGCACTGTGGACGAAGGGCGAGGTCTGGGTGCTCATCAGCGCGTGGCGCCAGGTGATCGAGAGCCGCCCGAAGAGCCGTGACCGCAACAGCAACATCGCCATGATGGTGTTCCAGCAGTACTTGGCGCTCTCGAGAGAAGGCATGCCGGCGCGCAGCAAGCGTTCGGTCACGAGCAAGCTCGCAAAGTTGGTGCGGCTGTACAGAGTGATCAACGAGTTCAACGAGCGCGGCGCGGCGTCGAACTGCGGCCCTCATGCCGTCGTGGTGGCGGGACCCTCGTCGCCGCAGGCGAGCTGGTTCGCTACGAGTGAAGCAGATCAAGCCAAGTACCTGGCGGCTATGAGCAAGAAGCTGAGAGGGTTTACTGAGCTCGACCAGGACACGTTCAACGCGATCGAGATGGTCATGAAGTACGAGGACTCGCTGCTGTCGTCGAGTGGCGTCGCCAGCAACAGCAGCAGCGTCAAGCCGAGCAGTCGTCTCCAGCACCGCACCGACAGCGTCATCGACATCTCGTCCGACGGCGAGAGCGAGAGCGAGGCGAGCGAGTGGGAGATGCTGCCTGTGACCTCGTCGAGTCATGGCGAAAGTCAGTACGATCACCGCGGCAGAGCAAGCAGGGACGGCCATCGCCAAGTTGGACACAGCGAGTCTGCCGCTCAGCTGCAAGCGGCTTCAGCGAGCAGCCGCTACGAAAGTGCGATTGCGAGGATGGTGGCATCGTCGGACTCGTCCGGTCCTGAGAGCTCGAAGCACGCGCGAAAGCGAGCCAGGATCGACTCGGAGCAGCAGCAGCAGCAGCAGTTCTCAGACATCCAAACCCAGACGTTCATGGATCTCCTCGGGAAGCTGAAGCGAGAGCGGAAAGCGGACAAAGCCGAGCGGCGCAAAGAGCGACAGGAGCGGAAAGAGCTCACGCAGCTGATCGCGCAGGAGCGGGAGGAGCGCGAGCGCGACCGAGAGGAGCAGCAGAAAGAGCGGCAGGAGTGGATGATCGAGCGCGACAAGCTCAAGCTCAAGCTCAAGAGGATGCGCGAGCGGTACCGAAGTGCGGCGAAGAGGCTGAAAGCGTCCTTGGGCTGATGATCTCGAGCATGTCTGTGCCTTCTCAGCAGCTGAAGAGAGCAGATGGTGACGCCACCACCGACGAGTCAGACACCAACCAGAGTCCAGCACGCGCAGTAGAGAACGAGTGAGGCTGTAGGGCTTGCTGCACGCACCTTGTGTGGTCGCCGAACGCCGACCCGTTAGCTCATGCGCCGCGAACACAGCTGCGATTGCCGCCTCCATGCAGAGGATCAGTTGTGGCGGCGGCGATGAAGACGTCGGCGGCGCTGATACTGTTGCGAGTATGTGCCAGCTCAGCAACTGAGAACGTGAGACTGCAAGCGAAGACATGCGTGCGCGAAGAGGAAGAGCTGCGTCGCTCTCGTGCGAGCGCTGGGTCTGAATACCCAGCAGCTTGGCAGTTGGAGCTCTTGCAACCAGTCTTTCGCTCTCGTCCCAGGTTCGCGTGGCGGGTCAGCCCGTTGAGCGCAGAGAACGCGGGGGATGTGCTCACAAGAGCTTTCCGCCTCCAGATTGGACACGGCAGCATGGCGCCGGCTGGGTGGAGTGAAGAGGAAGACGCGTGGCTGATGAGCGCTTTGGTGAGCACCCGCACGCTGAAGGGTACCGGCGAGCTCTATCGCGAGTTCGCCGCCATCTGCACGCTAGAGTCTCCAAAGTCCAAAGACGCGGTTCAGTCACGACGGAACACGATCTTCAATACCTGCAGAGTGATCTCTAACTTCGTTTCCCTCAAGTCGGAGTCGGAAATAGGATCACTCAGCGGCACAGCGAACAGCGAGATCGTAGTGCACCCGTGGTACAAGCTGAACGCGACTGCGAGAAGAGCCACATTCAAGAGTCTGAACAGGACGTCCTACGCCTTCGTTGACATCGACGAAGCCACATTCAAGACCGTGCAGCGTTTGAGTAGCGACGCCGCGACAAAGAGCGCGTGGAGAAGAGAGGAGCTGCTTGCGCTGGTGCGTGCACGCGACGACACGCTCGCGATCCCTCCACGCAGTCGCCAGCGCAGCCTCGACAGCTTGACGCGTTGTCATTTCGCCTCGTGGTGTGCTGACGAGTCGATGCGCAGACCCAAAGGCGCGATCGAGAAGCTGGAAGCGATTCTGGACGTGGTCTCTGTTATCCGTCTCAGGAGCTGCACGACGTGCGGCAATGACGGTGGGTGGTTTGCGCTCTCGCCGGCAGAGCGGAAGGCGTGCTTCGACAAGCGAAACACTGGACGCCACCGGTTCTTGGACATCGATGAGGAGCTCTTCCGCGCAGCGAACACAGTATTCGAGAAGCAATGCAGCGAGGAAGCTGTCCGCAAAGGCGAACGATCACGTGGCGACGCATCGCCAGCGGGAAACGAAGCGCCAGCAGCAGATCACCCGCCAGCCGCAGACCAAGCGCCAGCGTCGGGTCCAGGTTCGAGCGCCTCGTCTGCGCCAATCGACGAGGAGTCGAAAGAGAGCGAACCGCCATCTGCAGGTTCGACGAGCTCGCGAGCGGTACGTAGATCAATGGGATGGTAGCATGTGCACAACGTTCAGCACTAATGTCGTGCATTGCACATGTGTGCGGTTGTTGGTTGTGAACCAGGAAACGCAAGGTACGGCTCGCACACAGGAAGTGTCGACGACCGGAGACTCTGTTGACGAGGTGCGCAGCAACGAGACTGGTTCTGGTCGTGCCGTGAGCATGGAGTCCGAGACAAACTCGTGGAAGAATGCGTTGGAAGCCGAGCTTGGAGTGACGAAGCTCGCGCTCGCGCAGATGAAAGCGAATGCTGAGGCGCGCTGGAGCGGACACGACGAGCGAGCGCGCAAGCGCAGCCACGACGACCACGCTCTGCGCGAGCTCGCAGCGCTGCTGAGCAAGAAGCTCGAGGAACAACAGAAGCAGGCGCACGAGCAAGGCGCGAAGATCGCGCAGCTCGAGGAGCAGCTCGGCAGCATGACGCAGCAACTGGCAGATCAAGAAACGAAGAGGCGCAGACTGGCGCAGCGCGTGTACCGCCGCGAGGCGCAGCAGCAACGCAGCCGAGATCTGGAGCAGAGGCAGCTGAACGAGCGGCTCCGCCTCGTGCATGGCGTCGAGATCAGCGCGCGGGCTCGAGCGAGGTCGAGCTCGAGCGCACAATAGGCATGAGAGCCCGGAGAGTGAGTGACTCCAGGTGCCGTTCATGTGGCTGCTGGTGAGCAGCTCTATCATTCGTTGTAGTCCCTTTGCGATGTGTCGTATCCACAACAGCAGCCAGAGTTTGATCCAGCAGTTCTCTTCGTGAGATGAGTGATCGTATGCCACTTCGCGAGTGCACGCTCCAGACGTTCGTTGCACGAGGACTAACCTCGAGGCAACTCAAGCCTCAGATCGGAGCAAGAGCGTGATGCGCGGCAGCATTGTTGGCTCGGCCACGGCGCTGGACGCGACAGCATCGAGAGCGACACGCACTTCGACTCTCTCGAGCAGCTTTTGTAGCTATGATTTGCGATACATCGGTTTGCTTCCTGGGTCGCGATTATATTTCGATCGATACTGGCTGTTATTGGTTGGAATCCACATCATGCCCACTCCAGATTGGATGAAACACGAGTTGGAGACAAAACAACCCTCTCCCGATATTTGCCTCAGTAGCTGTGTGCCAGCAGCACTTTATCCGATCTCAGAGCGAGAATTTATAATCGGACAAAAGTGGATTTGTGAATTATTCGGCTCGATTCTCCGCTTTATTTGCTGCGGCGACAACTTTTGTCTGCAAGAACCCAAAACAAGGCGGAAAGACCCAGCACATCGTGGTAAAATAACCCGTTTGTTCCCGGCTCGCTGAGTCACAGCCACATTTTCAAACGCCAAACGACAATGGCGCCACAGTGGAGCAGCGCCGAGACGGCCGCGCTGCTGCGCGCGTGGCGCGAGGACGTGGAGACGCCGGCGTCGCTGCTGCTGTACCACCAGACGGAGTCGTTCGTGGCGAGCAGCAGCAGCGGCGGCCGCTCCGACCCGCACTCGCTCTACGCACGCTTCGTGGCTCTCTGCGGCGGCTGCTCGCAGCGCTCCGAGGCGTCGGTGCACCACCGGCGCGACGCGCTCAAGCACATGTGGACGTTTATCGTCGCGTTCAACCGCACGCAGCTGCAGAGCAAGGACGCAGGCGAGTGCCGCCGGCTCTGGTTCACGCTGCCGGACTGGGAGAAGCGCGTGGCGTTCGAGAAGTCGCAGGCGAGCTCGCACCAGCTTGTCGACGTGACTCGCGCGATGTTCGACGAGCTCGAGGAGATCATGGCGAGTCGCCGACGACAGATCGAGCGCGAGCGCAAGCGCGCGGTAGACGCGAATAAGCAGCAAGCGACGAACCTGGAGCCCTGGCGGCTGAACGCGCTGACGGTCATGTACGGAGGCGTGTTGGAGGCGGAGCGAGCGCCGAGCCTGAAGGCGGAGGGCGAGAAGGTACACAGCATTGACAATAACAGCAGCAGCAGCGCCGACCCCACCGCTCTGCCCAGCACGCCAGCTGGAGATGATTCCGGCAGCAGCACAGAAAGCGATGAGGAGATGTTGGTTGTGGAGCAGCCGCCGGCGAGACGGAGTCCTTCTCCTTCCGTGCGAGGATCGCCAGGTCGTCGAACCAGCAGCAACGGCGATCCTCGCGTGTCCAAGCCAATGGAACCGCACAAGGAGAGCGAGCTCACTCGTGGCGGCAGCGATGAGTGGCATCCAATTATCACGCAGAAGCAGAGCAGCAGCAGCAGCAGGAGCAGAGCTGGATCGAGTGGTGCGTCGAGTGCTGCTGCCGTTGCGAGCCAGTTGCAGGAAGCGACCAAGGTGCGAGAGGCTGCGAGTTCCAGTGGGCAGCGAGCAGCTACAGCGTCGCCGAGGTCCGTGAGAGCCAGCGCACCGGATCAGGCTGACGACCTCAATTCGTGGCTCGAGAAGGAAGAGCAGATGCGACGAGGCGAGAGCCGTTCTGGTGATCGTGCGTCACCCGTGAGCAGAACGTCACCGACCAACTCATTTGTGAAGGCTCCGACTTTCCAATTCCCAGCGCCGCAGCCAGCGAGCGAGTCGCAGCCAAAGAGTTGGCGCGCGCACTCGATCGACATTGGCTCACATTCGAGCAGCAGCGTTTCGCCACGAGAAATTGCAAGATTGACGGACACTGAGAGGCAAGTGGCGAAGACGTCGCGGAATCGTGACGAGGCGATGCGGAGATCCAGCGAGCTCCCGCGTGGACTCATCCCAGCATCTGCAGCGAACAGCCACAACGATCCGAGCTCATCGGTGGAGAGACGAGAAGCGCGACCAAGATCGGCTGAGCAAGCGCGATATGTTGCATCTGATGAACCGAGTTCGTGGCAGCAGAGACACCCCCAGCCACACTCAGCTCACGATCACCGCGCTGCTCACGACCAAGTGACGAGCTCCTCGACACGACAGCTCTACTCAGCACCAAGGACATCCTCGACAACACCATTCCCAGATGAAGACCCGACTGTGAATGATGAGAACCTGCCCACCAGCACCAGTGCGCCTACTCCAGCGACAAACGGAAGTACGCCCGAATCCCCAGCGGATACTCTGCCTCTGAAACCGGGGCAGGCAGCCACAGAAGTCACGATTGCAGACACCGCCGACCTCCTCGAGACCCAGGCGGCGCGGCTGCGGTCTGTGTATCGCGAGCTCCAAGCAGCGAAAGCGAGAGCGGCCGCGCAGAGGAGTGCGTTCCTCGAGGCCGTGCAGCGCGACCGCGCGGACCGAGAGCACGTGCGGGAGCAGGTACAGCTGTTGGAGGCGAGCATCAAGCGCGAGCGGGACGAGTGGACGCAGGAGCGAGCGCAGTTCAGGCGCGAGTGGGAAGACATGAAGCGATCAAGGCAGGCGTAGATGTTGTAAAATAGTAACATAGAGACTCGGAGAGCATGCTCGAACGATGTCTGAGCGACCTTTGTCTGTGTACACAAAGTCTGTGGCAACGCTCTCTCCGGATTTGCGTGCACGAAAAGATCGCCAGCACTTCTCTCTGGACGATGGCCACGGTGCACGGGAGCGATGATGACTTGGCATCGCTCACCACGAGACCCGCGTGGCTAAGCTACACGCTCTAGAGCCACAGCGAGATGTCGCTGCTGCTGCGCGCGTGGGCGGAGAACGAGCCCGAGCGCGCGTCACACAACCTGCTCCGCGCGATCTACCAGCACTTCCTGGCACTCAGCAGCGACGTTGGGGTCCAGCACTCGCGAACAGAGGAGACTGTGACCAATAAAGTCAACACGTTGCAAAACATGCACTAAGTCATTTCGACGATCCTGGCGCGCACATACACTGCTAGCAGAGGTGCAGCTGAGCATGCGGCAGCGCCAGCTCAAGAGATCAGTCGCAGCGGTGGAGTCGATTGGACGACTAGCAGTGCTGCGGGAGCGAGACCGGAGCGAGTGAGAGCAGAACCTCCAGCATCTGCACAAGGAGCGCGACGCGCGCGAGTGCGTGGTGGCGAATCTGAAGCGCCAGGAAGACGAGATTCGACGAGAGCGAGCAGCGTGGAGACTCGAGCACGGGCGGCTTCGAAGCCAGTTGGAAGAGCTGGAGCGCTAGGTGCAGGGTGCGAGTGCGAACACCACGCACACCGGTGTGACGGAGCCGAACGAAGGGACTAGCATCTGCAGCCATCGATTCTCTTCGAGGCGTTGTCGAGGTCTGCTGACTGCTTTTGTCGAAAACTGACTGTCCCAGCATAATATTTTCAGATCGTCGATTCCGTGGTGATGCTGTTTGCTGACATGTGAGGATATATGTCCTGAAATGTGCATCAATGTGTGGTTTTTGAGGATACGTTTTGTCATCCCATCTCTGCCCATAAAAGGGACAGTTCCCGACACCTGCTCATCATTCGACCAAAAAGCAAGCGACGCACAAGGCAAAGCAACCGGAATGGAAGCACAGGAAGCGAGGACGTCGGCGCCAGATCGGCACGTCGCGTGGAGCCACGAGGAGTATGCGCTGGTTCTCCGCGCGTGGTCGGAGCAGGTGAAGCGCGCACCGAGGAACCTGCTCAAGGCGACCTGCTCGCGCTTCTATGCGCTCCGCAGCGAGAGCGCCAGCGGCGCCAAGGGCACGCGCGCAGACCACTCGGTGGTCGTCAAGCTTCAAGCGCTGCGCAACATGTACACGATCGTCACACTCTTCCTGGCGTCGACTGCCTCGGGATCAAGCGCTGAGAGTGGGTATCCTGCTAGCAGTGACGGAGGTGACGGGGATAGCATCACTAATGGTGATGTGATAGACTCAAGCACCGACGCGCGGCAGCGGTGGTTTGCGATGTCGGAATGCCAGCAGCGGGTCTGGTTCAAAAAACTCAACAAGAGGTCGTACCCCTTCATCGAGTTTAGCGAGGAGCACTTTGAGCTGATCAGCAAGACCCTGGAGACGCGCGGAGAGACTGTCGCTGCGACGGAGTACAAGCAGCACAAGCGTCGCGCAGTAACGATGGAGGGCTCAAGCGTGAAAGCGGAGCTGGGGCAGCCAGCAGCAGTGTCACAGACAGCCGTGCAGTCGACCGACGAGCTGACTGCTGTGATTGCACACTCAAACGAGCAGTTCAGCGTCGCGTTGGAGCGGTTCCGAGAAAGGATTGCTGGCAAGAGCGATTCGGATCCTCACGAGAATGGGGGCGACGCTCCTGGCTCAGAACCAGCAGCAGCAGCAGCAGCAGCAGCGTTTCCAACCGAGTCCGAGCCTGCAGCAGCATCTCTGACGATAGCACCAGCTATCACTGAGCACCTAGCAGCTGAAGACAGCGGGAGCAGCACCGAGAGCGAGGATGAGTGGGACGAAATTGTGCCGCGGAGCCCGGTTCGCGAAGAGATCAGCGCCACGACGGCCAAGCAAGCGTTCGACAGTCCCGTTACCAGTAGTTGTGGACAGGAGTCACAGAAACGCAAGAGCGAAGCTACGATTGCTGCATCGGACGACCCAGTGCAGCGAGAGAAGCGCTCGAAAGCCACGTCGCCCGGGCCGCTCCTGCTCCTGGACGCGTTGGACGCGCAGACGCGCGCTTTGGAGGACAGACTGCGCAAGGCGAACGACGCGCGGATGCGTGATCATGGCGAGAGGAAGTTGAAGCTGAGGGAGCTGCACCGAGAAGAGCGCGAGCGCAATATCTTGCTCGAGCGGCTCCAGCAGCAGGAAGCCGAGATTCGGCGGCAGCGAGCAGCGTGGAGACTCGAGCAAGAGCAGCTGCGGCGCGAGTGGGTAGAGCTCCACGCCGAGTAAGAGCTCGGCGCGCTCGAGTCGGTGTGAGGAGGCTGCAACCCGATCCGTGCCCGCCACTCACGGTGGTCGAGGAGTTCTCGCTCTCGCTCTCACTCTCGGGAGAGTTAGTTATCTGGTGTTTATGAAATTCATGGAACAGTAAACTTCATCTTACTATCCCCGAATGTTACGAAACGGATCTCCGAATGTCATGGACGAGAAGCTGCCATTTTCAAAGAGGAAAAACAAAATGGACGACGCGCAGACTGACGGCAAGAAGCGACAGCGACTGCGGCTACCTGCGCCGAGCTGGAGCCGCGAAGAGGACGACGCGCTGCTGCGCGCGTGGGCGGACGTGGTGGACCGCGACGCCAAGAGCCTGCTGGCGGCGTTTGAGGCGGTCTGCACCGACATGGCGCTGCCGGAGAGGACGCGCTCGAGCAACTCGCTCAACCTGCGGCGCCGCATGTTCGTCCGCATGTACGACATCGTCTGCGCCTTCCACGAGCGCCAGCAGCTGCAAAAGAGCCGCGAGAGCACTGGCGATGAGGCTTCGGCTGCGATTGCGACGGAGTATGCTCGGGTCAAGTACTCGAGCGATCGCTGGTTCGAGCTGAGCAATAGCGAGCGGCGGCAGTGGTACAATTCGCTCAACACACGGAACTTAACCTACGGCGAGATGACGCGAGAGACGTTCGGCACGGTGGAAGGCATTATCAAGCGCGCTGGCGAGAAAGCCGGTGCGAGCCAGCACCAGCGAGCGCTAACGCACACTCAGCCGCGAGTGGACGTCCCCGCTGGTGATGGAAACGGCGACGCCACGCCGTCGACAAAGCGCAAGCGCTCGACTACCAAGAGAGTGAAAAGCGAGAGCTTGACAGCAGTAGCAGCAGCAGCAGAGCCAAAGAAAGAGGACAAAAGCTATAGCGGATGCATGCAGCCACATCGCTACGAGTCCGCTCCACGACCAAAGGGCTCGGCGGAGGACGAGGGTGCCATGCAGGAGTGGATCGCCGAGTGGCACAAGGAGAAAGCTCGAGCAGCAGCAGAAGTCGAACAAGCAGTGGACGATAGCGACGCAACTGAGAGCGACGATGAGGTGTTCTCGTGCTCGGATGATGACGGTGAGATCGTGCCAGCGAACAATTTATCGTTGACAGAGTCAGGGACAGTGAAAGAGTCGTCGGATCCAGTCGCGTCCGACACACGACAGGGAGTGAAGAGCGCGAGCCTGGATCTGCTGGAGCTCGTCAGCATTCTCGAGAGGCAGGCGCGGCATCTGGGCGAGATGTTCCACGATGCGAAGACAGAGAGGATGGAGGAGAGTCGAAGCAGAAGGGTCATCACGAAGCACCTCTCGCTCGACCGAGACGAGCGCCGTCGCGCGCTGGACGTCCTCATGGTACGCGAGGAAGAGCTCCAGCGAGAGTGTAGCGAGTGGGACGCAGAGCGCAGTCGCATGAAGCTCGAGCTGGCGAGACTGTGCGAGCAGCGAGCAGCACAGCAGCAGCCCTGAGAGGACACTGGAAGCGCGAGGTAGCTGAGTGGCATCCAGCGTTCGCGGGCTCGTTGGCAGCATGGCCACCAGCACTGACACGCAGCACAAATATGCTAGCGTTTGTATGCTCGTGTGCTAGGTTCGCCGTACCTAAGAATCTCGCCACCTTTCCAATCAGAACACTCCATTCGGCTCTTGGCAAAAAAGCAGCATGATGCCAGCGCAGCGAGCCATGGACGGCGAAGCGGCGAGTGCGACCAAGAGGCAGCGGACGCCCTGGAGCCGCGCAGAGGACGAGGGGCTGCTGCGCGCGTGGGCGGAGGTGGCCGCGCAGCGCGCCAAGAACTACCTCACGGCGTTTGAGGCGATCTGCGCGGACATGGGGCTACCGCCGTCGACGCGCACCGCTTCTTCGCTGCAGCAGCGGCGCGCCATGTACACCCGCACGCACGACATCATCTGCGCCTTCCACAGCCATCAGCAGCAGCGCCAAGAGCAGCAGCAGACTACCTATGCTAGTGGCACGGCAGATCAAGCTCCTGCGGCTAGCCTGTCCGCGTATTCGAGTGCGAACTGGTTCAAGATGACTCCAAATGAGCAGCGCCGCTGGTTCAGGTTGCTCAACCCACACACGTACGCGTTCAGCGAGATGACGAGAGAGACGTTCGACAGAGTGGAGGCGATCATCAATAACGGATATCCACGTGCTCGACGGCGAAAAGTGAGGCACACTCAACCGCGAGAGGTATTCGTTCGCGAGGACGGCGACCTGCTCTCGAACAATCTCGACAGAGTCGCATCTCCACCACAGAAGCGGCAGAAAGGCCCCGACGGAGGCTTTCACACGTATCAGAGCACTCCCGTTTCCAGTCCACATCCTCGTGGTGACAGCGATTCCAAGGGCGGGAGCAGCACGGAGAGCGAGGGCGAGATCTTC
Organism: Globisporangium nagaii; assembly: GCA_023335995.1. Taxonomy (NCBI): domain Eukaryota; phylum Oomycota; class Peronosporomycetes; order Pythiales; family Pythiaceae; genus Globisporangium; species Globisporangium nagaii. The sequence continues at coordinate 11,806 of JAADWH010000889.1, forward strand.
TCGGACGAGAGTGGCGAGATCGTGCCGCGCAGTCCAGTGAAGATGGCGACTGTGGAAGCAGAGCCAACCGATTCCTCACTGCAAGACAAAAGCAACGTGGACCCAGATGTGCTCGAACTCGTGGAGATCCTCAAGACGCAAGCGCAGCATCTGACCGAGATGTTCCAGGATGAGAAGCGAGAGAGGATGGAGGAGAGTCGAAGCAGACGGGTCATCACGAGGCAGCTATGGCTCGATCGAGCTGAGCAGAATCGCGCGCTGGGCGATCTCGTGCGGCGTGATGAAGAGCTCAAGCGAGCGTGGGAGGACTGGGAGGCCGAGCGGAACCGCATGGAGCACGATATGATGCTCTTGCGTGAACAGCAGCAACAAGCAAAACCAGGAGTCACAAGCTCGGTAGCTGAATAGAGGACGATGAATCAGTATTCCGTTTTGTGCGTTCTTGAAGATGCGTTCACGTCAAGCATCAGACAGATCGAGCGACGCCTTTGGATCGATACATAGCCTCAGTTGATCTTTTCTGACAGGAAGGAGTACAACAACGGAGGCAGCAGTTCACATGCGCAAGTTGTCGCATAGAAGGCACTCGAGCACCACTTTGATCGAGTGCAGACTCACACTCGCACACCACTCGCAGCACAGCTGGAAGGACAACAACCTTTCCGAGTTGCGTGGTGCC
>JAADWH010000890.1:0-12479 GCA_023335995.1 Globisporangium nagaii
ACATCATGGCTCCAGATCAACGTCGGTCGCTCGCCTGCCTGCACTTCAAGAAGAGGGATCGCAGCACCCCTGGGATCTATCGCCCGATCTTTCTCATTCCCTCTGGTGGGTGAAGCTGCTGTACAGGTCGACCGAGGTGTTCCTGATCGTCAACGGCAACATCCTCGACGCGGTCCAGCCCACTCGTGGAGTCAAGCAAGGCGACCCGCTCTCCCCCCTGTTGTTCATCCTCGCACTCGAGCCTCTATGCTGTGCCATCCGAGCCAACGCGACCGCGGGACTCCACCTGCCAGGACTCCTGACAGCGACGGGGATCGGGGATGTACTTTGCGGACGACGCGACGCTCCTGTCCGACTCGATCTCCGGTGCAGCGCAACAACTCGAGATCGTCCAGCTGTACTGCACAAGCTCTGGTACCAGGCTCAACATCGGCAAAACGACAATCCTGTCCCTCAACCGCAGCCAGACTCGCCATGCGCATTCCAACGTGCGAGTCCTCGGCCCGGATGAGCGTGCACGCTGCCTCGGTCTGTGCGTCTTTCATAACGACCGGCTCTCAACGATCAACACCAAGTTCTTCTCGTAGTTCTCGATCTGGAAGTGGAGAGCGAAGATCCTGCAGGGTCGATCCATCGTCGCGCAAGCGCTGATGGCGTCGCAGCTCTGATACTGCTCGGTTGTCACGTACATCCCGCCAAAGCTTGTGGCAGACTGGCAGCGCGCGCTGAACAACTACATCGTTCGCGCGCAGACCGAGCCGACCAAAGATCCGCTGACGACCACCTCTGACTGGCTGTACGCCACCCCAGGACGAGCCAGATTCCGCCTCCCGAACGTCGACCACTTCATCAAACGCCAACACCTGGCCCTGCTGCAGCAACTGGTGTGCGCGCACGCACCACAGCGAAAGCTTCGGCTGATACTCGATCCCGCTGAGCCAACTGATGGCATTCCAGCCCCCGAACGAGACCACTACGACCGTCGACTTCCTGTGGATGCCGCTGTCGCGCAAACGCCTCGCCGACTACCCGGGCTACCTCAACTCATCGTGGATCGAGGTGATGATGACTTGGAAGGCATGGACCAAGACCCGGAACCTGGAGACCCTCCCCGCGCCGGAACGGCAGCGTGTCTACCTCACGGCGCCGCTCTGGAACAACAGGTACCCACTTTGGCAATACCAGACCAGCTCGACCAAGCACTCTCTTTGGAGAACGTCGGCGCCGCTGGTCCGGCACAGCCTTGCGAAAAAGGGCATCTCCACGCTCCAAGACTTCTTCACACCCGATCACCAGTGGCCGACCCTGGATGGATGGATGGGCTCTGTTTGTCTGCACCTGCCAGCAACTCGTAGCACGAGCACGAGGGACGAACGAGGGAAAGACAATCCGCTTTGCTGTCCATTACCAACATGCGCACACTGAGCCTAATAACAATCAAGAGAGGAGCTCATCAACACTCAACCACCACCACATACGCCACCAACCAACCACTACGACCACCTTCTCCACCACCACCTCCTAGTCTAAATACTTCCTCCGCACGCCGATGGTGCCCGCCGCAGGGTTGAGGTACCCTCGGATGAGGAACCGGCCAAACTGGTTCCGCCCTTTGCCGAACACCTCGTACTTGGCGCCCACGTCCGCGGTCTCGTTCTCCTCGTAGCAGTCATCCTCGTTCTCGTCGTCCTCTTCGCCGCTGTCGTCGCGCGGCATCTTCAGAAAGTTCAGCTCCACCTGGTCCTCCTTGATCCGGATGATCTTGCCACTGAACTGCCGGAAGTTGAAGAACCCGCTGTACTTGCCGGAGAACGGACACCGGTCCGAGTCGCGGCGGCCGTGCAGCGCCACTGACATGTACTCGAACTTGCTCACGCGCTCGCCGCCAGCAGCGAAGTCTGCTTCGTTGAAGCCCCAATGCCCGGAAAACACCGCGCGTCGGTTGTTCTTGATCTTGTACGTCCCGCGCAGGATCGGGTACTCGCGTCCGTCCTGATCCACAGTGCCGAACGCCTGATACTCGGCCGGGACCTCTCGATGCACCGCTGGAACCTTCGATCTCTTGGGCTTTACCTCAGCAGCTCGAGAAGACGGCGGCGGCTCGTACCGAGCTCTCTTGCTGGACGAGCGCTTTCGCTTCTCATCATCGCTGTCGGAGTCGCTGGAGCTGCTGCTGCTGCTGCTACTGGAGCTGCTGCTCGAGCTGGAGCTGGAGTTGCTCGACTTATTGCCCCGATCAGAGCTGCTGCCGAGCACGAGCGTCGAGTCACTCTCGTCACCGTCTGCTGCTCGCTTTCGCTTCGCACTGTCGCTGAGTGTGCTGTTGTCGAGTCTGAACGTGTCCACTGTGTTCGTCGTACCAACAAACACGGGATCGTCGTCATCGTCGCTTGGCTCATCCGCCAGCACGGGGATCAGATCGCTTTCGTCATCAGCGTTCCCGTCGTCGTCTTGGAACCACTGCTCGCTATTCACGTCCTCATACGTGACAGTCTCCACTTCCTGGGTTTCCACTGCTGCTGTCTCAGTCGTCGCATCCGCCTCTACTGCTGCTGCTGCAGCAGTCGACACATCTGTGGCCTCCACAATCTCCATCTCTGCGTCTCCTTCCAACACCAGCAGCTGGGCTTCATGCGCAGCCAATGCGATCTCTGCCTGGTGGATCGTGTCCATGAGGAGCGTGTCTGCTTCGCGCTTCGCCTCCAGCTCCAGCTCCAGCTCCATGATCGGCACGATTCGCTGCAGCTCGTCTTCTTCCTCTTTGGCAGCTGCAAGAGTCACCAGCGCTTCGCCAGTTGCAATTCCATCGACAGGCTGCTCAGCACTTGAAAGCGCCACTTGCTCCTGCTGTTCCTCAGCCGCCACAAGCGCCTCTGTCGACTCGTCTTCAGCCGCAACGACACTCGCTTCCACAGCCACAGTCTCGTCTGCTGGCGGTGTATAGTGCTCGTCCAGTTCCTCTCGTATCGCCACATCCGCCGCTTCCTCGTCATTCTCTGCTGGCACCGCCTGCTGCAGCTCCAACGGTGGCGCTAGATCTTGCTTCCCGCCTTTCGCAACAGCAACAGCAGCAGCTGCTTCATCTCCTACCTCATCGCTCACGACTGGTTCCACGCTGTTCGTGCTGTCAGCGTTCTCGTTCTGGATCGCAACGGTCGCTTCCCTGAGCAGCGCCATGCTCATCTGCTGGTGCTGGTGCTGGTGCTGTGGGTGGTTATCCACTGGGTTCTTCTTTTGCGCCGCTGCTGGGAGACCCTGACTGGCAGTCGCAAGCGCCGGAGCGTGTGCAGGATTCGCTGCTGCTGCCGCTACCGCCGCCGCTGCCGTCGCGTTGTACTGCAGCGCAGAGTTCTCCTTGGCGCTCTCGTCCGCCCTCGCCATCGTCCCGTCCGTCGTCTGTCCTTCTCGTGCTGTTGCTCTTCTTCCTGCGGCTGGCGCGGATTTCCAGATTTGAAACCAGTCACTCAACCCAGCAGCAGCCGTTTCGTACTTTGCGAGCGCATCCACGGTATGTATATCTCCACCATTGGCTGAAAATAAAGACTGCGTGCGTGCGATTGGCCGAAAAGGAGGCTGGAGCTGTTGGCTGGCGGCCCAATCGTCGCCTGCGAGCCAATGCGAGCGACGGGGGATTGCAAAGCACACAAGCTCCAGTCGCCATACCGAGCAGCCAGAGAAGCCCGCCGAGATGATCGTCCCCGTCCGCTGCTTCACGTGCGGCAAGGTGCTCGCGAACAAGTGGGAGACGTACCTCGGTCTGCTGCGCGCCGACTACACGGAGCGCGACGCGCTGGACGAGCTCTCACTCAAGCGCTACTGCTGCCGCCGCATGATGCTCACGCACGTCGACCTCATCGAGAAGCTGCTGCATTACAACACAGGCGGTGCGTCCTCCTCCCTTGCTTCTCTCGCTCTCTATCTCTCTCTCTTTGCGGATACTGTGTCTCTGTGTGCGTACATGTGTGTGAATGCGTAAGCTGACTCTGTATGTGGCTGGTGTCGTTATTGATGAGCAGCGATTGAGCGGGGCGACGATTAAGCAAGCACTGAGATGAAAGAAACACACACAAGAGCAGACTGTGGGTCTCCGGTTCAGCCGGCAGCGACAAATGACAGCGGAGGCAGCGGCAGCAGTGGGAAATGGCTCGCGTCGAGACTCCGCAGCAGTGGCTTCGTGTTGCCTCCGCCAGCAAGCTCGTAGAACAACTGGCTCCAAGTCGTCGCCGTCGCTGCTTCTGCTTCTGCATTCGCTTCCCCCTCTATTATAATAGTAACATGCCTCCACACACAGCCAGCGTGTCCACCTACTGCTTCTTTCTCTCTCTCTCTCTCTATGCCCTTGTTAGTTAAATAAACACGACCTTCTCGATCGTGTCGCTCTCGCTGCTGCCGATGCTCTTGACGAAGCCCCAGTGGCGCAACGTGCAGAACGCGCGTAAGAACCGCGCCTTGGTCTCCACCTCCGCCGCCTCCTGCTCTTTCCCCGCCAGCTCGGGCTTCTTCGCCGTCGCTTTCGCTTTGCCACTCGCGCTGCTCGAGCCCACGGCCGCAAACTCGTCCTCGAGCGCGTCCGCGAACGTCTCGTACCAGTCACTCAAGCTCAGGTAGATGCCCGCGCTCTCCTGGTAGTAGAGGAACGCGAGGCTCACGTCGTTGACCCAGGACGTGCCGCCAGCGTGCCCGCCGCCGTCCTCGCCTTCTTCGATCTCCAGCAGCAAGTCCTTCAGGCGGTCGTAGTAGTTGAAGTGTAGTCGGTCTTCCAGCGACTGCACGTCTGAGACCATCACCCACTGCAGCACTCGCTGGGGGCTCTGGTTGCTCAGCGACCGCGTGCGTGGCGGCTGCACGAGCGCGACGACGAGCGCGTCGCTGAACGCGTTCTGGAGCTCCTGGCGGAAGCACGGCAGCATCCTCTGCGTCGTCACAAGCTTGAACGTCTCCATGACGTACTTGCAGAGCAGCACGAGCTCGCTCAGGTGCATCACAAGCAACACAACCGGATCGCCGCGCTCCTTGTCCTCGGCATTGCTCGATCTGCCGCCAGCCGACGCTAGGCAGGTTGCCTTCCAGTCCTCGATCAGGCACGACGCGATGCGCAGCGAGCACGTACCGAGCTTCTGCACGATCAGCCGCGTCTTGCTCGTGTTTGCGAGCTTCCCGTCGAGCGCCGCCGCGAGGTACTCTGTGAACTCGTCGCCCTGGAGCTCAATGTCGAGCCACGAGCACGCCGCGCGGAAGCACTTCCAGCCCACAGCCCAGTTCGCGCGCTGGTGGCGCAGCCACACGACTTCGTCGAGCAGCACTTCGAGCCAGTCGCGCTCCGGCTTGACGACCGGGAACACGAGCGCGCGGAGCTGCTCGAGCTTCGCGTCGCTGAAGAGCAGCAGGTAGTCGTGCATCGAGGTCGCCTGCAGGCTCGCACGGCGCATCCACTGCGCGAGACGCTTCGTCGGCGCCAGCACGCTCTGCAGCGGCTTGCTGTGGTGCGCTTCGAGGCAAAAGTGGCTCAGAAAGCTCCAGGGCACGCGCTTGAAGTGGTTGAAGAAAAGGAACTCGAGCGCATGGAGGAACATCGTGATCGACTGCGTCGTGCGGTGGCGACCCGCGACCCAGCGCATGACGTCGCCGCTGAGGCAGAGCGGCAGGTTCGCGTCCACGATCAGCGCCTCGAGGATGTCGTCAAAGCACTTGCGCGAGTCCTCGAGCGAGAAGAACTGCATGTCGATCTGCGACACGATCGACAGGTTCAGGTGCCGCAGCGCCGGCGACGCCGTCGACGCGACCCCGACGATGAAGCCCATACGCGAGCCGATGTCGCTCGCGTTGTTGGCACCAGCGACCTGGGACTCGAGCGCGCTCTGGCGCGAATGGTTCGTCCAGAGCACGAGGAAGTCGTCGAGCACCTGCTGGTTGAACGCCTCGAGCTGCTCGATGCAGATCAGGAAGAACGGGCGGCGCGGGTCGTCCTCGTACTGCTTAGCGTTGAGGTGGTGCAGCTGGTAGTAGTCTTCGTGGCGCTTGAGGAAGCCGGACATGCGGCGTCGCCACAAGCTGATCAACTCACGCTCTTTCTTCTTGCGGATTGCGTGGAGGTCTGTGGCGTCGCTGGTTGCCGTCTCGGCAGCACTAGTAGCACTTACAGGCTCCTGACTGCCTGCTGCTGATGCGGCGGCTTGGTCGAGGAACGCGACGAACTTCTCCATCACTTCGTGCAGCATCTGCGCCAACGAGAACTCGGTCGAGCACACGTTCACGGACGCAACCACGTTCGCAGACGCCCCGCTGCTACTGCGGCCTCCTCGACTCCCCGGCAGCGATCGGCACGCGAAGATGCACTTCTTCAGCCATTCGATGGCTTCATGGTAGCGCTGGAGCGCTTGCTCCAGGTTGCCAGCACAACTCTGCAGTTCGCTCTCGAGCTTGTCGTCGACGAGGTCGCGCAGCACCGCGATCCACATCTTGAACGGGTCGTCGGGTCCCATGAGCAACGCCAGATCCACGCGGATGCGCGCGAGCAGCTGCTCCATCGTCCACTTCGAGTACGCGCTGTTATTGCCAGCAGCAGCAGCAGCACTCGCACTCGCAGCCTTCGATCCTGTATTTCGCTTGCGCTTCTTTCGCGATGTGCGCTTCCATCCGTTGTCGCTGTCACTATCGTCGTCATCGTTGTCGCTCTCGTCGTCGTCCTCAAGCGCCACGAACTCATCGTCATCGTCGTTGTCCGCCTCGCCGCGCTTCTGCTTTGACCACGACTCGTCGTCATTAGTAGCGTTTCTCCGATTTGTCGGGCTCCCGTACCCGCCACGCTGGGATGCTGAGAGCGCCGACCGATCGCGCAGTGTGGTGCGTCGTCCAGTAGCGGACACGTCCGCTTTCCCCGCGACCTCCGCGGCGGAGTCGAGCATGTCGAAGCTGTTGATCTGCTGCAGCAGCCAGTTCTCCTCGCTGCCTCTCACGCGCTTCACGGCGTCGAGTTGCTCAACCATCCACTCGACCACGCGCCGCGCGTTCTGGAAATCCTCGCGCACCACGAAGATGAGGGGGAACGAGCGCTGCAGCACCTGGCAGAGCGGGTTCACCCACACCTCGCTGAACGTCGCGTCCGTGCCCGCGACGATCGCAGCTGTCGGGAAGCCGTGGAACTCCGGAAACGCCACCAGTGCGTCCAGCAGACTCTTCTGCGCTGGCGGCACTGCTGCTGGCGTGTGCAGCAGGCTCATGTACTTCTCAAAGTACCGCAGTACCTGGTGGTAGCAGTTCGTGTTCGCTTTGAGGAGCACCGTGCGCACCGCTGACTTGGCTTGCTCCACCGCGTACTGGTACGCGAGCTCTTGCAGCGCACTGTACATCTCCTCGTCGCTCTTGGAGATGCTACCAGCGCCGCCATCCGCTTTGGATGCAGCCCGCGGTCGCTCGCGCGGCTCTTCTGTGGCATTTTCGCGCTTCACCGAGGCTTTTCCCGCCTTATCGTCGAAATGGGCGACTGGCCCTGCTGCGGCTGCGGCTGTTGCTGCAGCTTCTGGTGAAGGCAGGTCGTCTGCGAAAGGAGACGCCGTCGCAACGGAGCGCGCACGGTCGCTGCGCGGCCATCGGATGGAGATGCCCGTCGAGAACGCCGCCACGTCCATCGCGTTTTGCTGGCGTTTGAAAATCGTGTGCAGTGGTGCAAATGAAGATGTCACTGCATCCATTTAGTGACGCGGCATTATCGTGATGTTGTGCCATCGACGATGCGATCTCGAAGAGGCGCGAATCCAATCGCAAGACGAGAAGCAAGGACACAGCATGCGGAGAGTCGAGGGCGGCTCGTACGCGCTTCGCGGCAGCCGCAGCAGCGCAGGCAACAACAACAGCGGCAGTGCCGGTAATGTGCTGAGAAGTGGCAGCGGCACTGCTGCAGCCGCGCACACGCGCCATCGCCGCGTGAAGCAGGAGCTGCAGGAGGACCAGAAGAAAGAGCTCAAGGAGGCGTTCGAGCTCTTCGACGCCGAGAAGAACGGCAGCATCGACTACCACGAGCTCAAGGTGCGCTGGACAAGCGTGTGTTGTTGTATGCACACGTGGGTGAGCTGACCGTACGCGGTGGCTCGCGGCACAGGTGCTGATGCGAGCACTGGGGTTCCAGGTGAAGAAGCGCGAGGTGCTGGAGCTCGTGGAAGAGGTGGACATCAACCGCTCGGGTCGCGTCGAGTTCAGCGACTACATGGAGATCAGTACGTACATCGGTAGAGACACGGCTACTGTACTCGAGGTTCGGCTGCCTCATAGCCCCTCGTTGCTCTCTGCGTTGTGCCCGCAGTGCGAAGGAAGATCTTGGCGCGAGATCCCGACGAAGAGATCGCGCGCGTACGCAATCCTCGCTGCCTTCTGTCGCCACCACCTCGCTGCGTTTCGTGTGAAGCTGACATGCGTGCTCATGTCTGCTAGGCGTTCGCGCTCTTCGATGAGGACGGCAGCGGGCAAATCACGCTGCGGGTGCGTTCGCGTTGCTCGTCGTTCGCGTTGTTCCGCTGTGAGTGCTTATGCGTCGTGATCTGCACCAGAAAATGAGGCGCGTGGCGAAGGAGCTGGGCGAGAACCTCGGCGACGACGAGCTGCAGGTGAGGCCGAGTGGGAATGTACTGTGTGACGAGCTGGCTTTCTGAACACGCTGATCTGGTTGTGTGTGCGGCGTGTGCAGGCAATGATCGACGAGTTCGATCAGAACCAGGACGGCGAGATCGACCAGACCGAGTTCTTCTCTATCATGAAGCAGTCCACCGAGTTCTAGCACACCGCCGCCACTCACACATACGCAAGGCGCCAAGCAAGCAGAGCGAACGAAACACAAGTGCGCGCGGGATAAGAAAGATCAAAATGGGATCGGAAGCCTGCGATTCAGTCTCTTAGCAAGTACTAAGCGCTCGCGTCCGACGAAACCATTCCTGCCCGATACAATCTACCAGTCGCTGCAACACTGCGAGGCTCTGCGTGAGAAGCTCTCTAGTTGCGGTGGTGGTGGTGCTCGCGGGTCTTTGGCTGTTGGTCACAAGACACAAGAGGGTTGGCGGTTATTGTTAGCAACGGCTGCGACCTCAGATCATTCGCGAGAAGCGACACTGAAGGAGCCGATGAGCGAAGAGTGAGAGTGGACAACATGGTGACCGCGCGTGTCTGCTGCGAATCGCACACAAACGCAGCCGAGGAGCTCTCGTCGTCGCTTCAGCACACGAGATCAAGAGCATCCACTCGACCGCATCCACACGCATTCGCAAACACAGACACACACGCGGCAGCAGCAGATCCCACGAAGGGAGCAGTCTGTTGCGAGACCCTAGACAGCACCCGCTCCGAAGAACGAGCGCCACTCGAGTCTCGCTTGCAATGGGTACACCGATCAAAGGCTCCCGAGAGATCGTCTTGCGAGTCTCTCGATCGGGAAGCGCTTTGTTGCTTTCTCTCTCTTTTTTTCTTTTCTTTCATCGGCTCCGGCATTGAAGGGTAGGGTGGGTTCTTACCTGCGGCACGTGGACGCCAGCGAGCTTGAGGTCGAGGTGGGCAAGGAGGTCCTTGGTGTCGTTGTCGATCTCGATGCTCTCCGTGTTGATGGCCGACACTTCTGGCACGAAGTCGAGGCGACGCTCGCGCTCCTCCTCCTGCAGCTTGAGCGAGATGCCGCGCACCTGGCCGTGCTGCACGCGCTTCATCAAGTGCGTGATGTAACCCGCGATCTTGTTGCGCATGCGCTTGGATGGGATGATGGCGACTTCATCGCACACACGCTTGTTGTTGTCGAAGTCGAGAGTCAATCGAGAGTAGTACTTCTCGATGATCTTGATGGCGGAGCCCTTGACGGTCTTGGTACGAACACCCATTGTCTCTCTCTTTCTCTTGTGATTAGCAGGAATGCGAGCGCGAGAGCGCGCGGCGCATGCGGTCGCGGCGAGGAAGCCGAACGCGCTTGCCGATTGCCTGCACGACAAGGAAGCGCGCTGCCATCCATTTGCAAACTAATTGCTCTGCATCTGTGCTACTCATCTATACTTGACAGCCGATTTGGATCATACAAACGACTATATGCGAAGTACGATGCTCGCAGCAGCCCTGACTGGGATTCAATTGTGTCGTGTGGTCCACCTCGGCAGAAAGGGCTACTGTTGATGTGTGACGCGGCAATAACAGACTGAAGCTCCGAGCATGGCGTCAGCAGGACGATGGCGACATGCTGATCACGGACGGTGATGTCAAGACGGATGCTCGACGCAGAAGAAGAGCGAAGGCGTGGGTAGATTCAAATGCAACAGCTGGAGTCTATGCGAGCAATCTACAGGCTCGGCGCTCGTCGCCGCTGCACTGCCTCGCACTCCGCGTCCTGCTCGTCCTGAGTTCATTCGTCTGCCGCTGACGCCATCCATTCGGTGCTCGACGCTGTGCGCGGCGCTTTTTGCTGCTCACTCGGACAGCTGTGCATGCGCTGTTTTCTTGTGTTTCTTCCTTCTTGATACATGGGTTGGCTGCGCAGCGTCGACCGACAACTTGGAGGACGCCGGGTGAGCTCTGTTTCTGACCTATTGCGTGCGACGCGCCACACCGCGCTCATTCGTCCGCCGTGTCCTCCACCGTCACGAGCTCGTACTCGACCGACGACACATTGTTTTCTGTGTTGATCTTCGCGGGCGCCTCTGGCGTGGACGCGACGCCGTCCGGATGCGGGGCGAGCTTGCCCCACTGCGTCACGTTCAGACGCATGAAGCCGTTGAAGATGTCTGCGCTGCTGTTGCGCACAACCAGCACTGCGCCGTCTTTCAGTTTGTCAATCTGGTCTGCACACACATGCGAGGCACTGTCAGCACTGCCAATACTGCATTCGACATTTGTGCGCATGCTGTTTGCAAACGCACCGTTCCGCGCTGTGAACGTGACGCAGCCAGTCTCGTCTGCGAGCACTGCTTCTGCAATCCGCGACGTGCTGCCGTCGTAGCGCTTCTTCTCCACTGCTGGCGCGATGGACACGACCTTGAGCACGAGGTTGTGGCCCTGCGAGCCTGGCGCCAGGTCCTTCACTTTCACATCTGCAGCAAACAAGCAGGCAAGCAAGAGAAACAGAACCGAATGGTGCGGTGAGCATCAAGCGCAGCGTGCAGTACGCACGCGACAACAGCGAACGAGCGCGTACAGGTGGCGGGACGGAGCTTCTTCGGCGTATCGCCTGCTACTGCTGCTGCTGCTGCCATGGCGCGCGAGTGATGAACCGAGTGATGAATCGAGCGAGCGAGTGATGCCAACTGGAGCTCCTCGTTTGCGAGCGTGCTTCCTGGCGAAGTTGAAAAAGATCGAGCCAAATGGACAGTCGGGTTGCAAATAGAAACGGCGAGCGTTAGATATAGAAATGGCATTTCATAAACAGGTACAGTCGCGCATATGTATGACCTGGATGCTCGCCCCCATCGCAAACCCCACAGCATTACGGGTCACGTGAGCGCGCAACATGAACTTGGGGGGTTGAGCGTCGCATCAGACTCGGCCGGGGCAGCTCGTAGGCGACATCCGGAACGTTGTCGGACTCCTTCTCTAGCCACACGGACCACGACTCCCGCACTCTTCTGCGACGCCACGTTTGTATGCACCGTCTGGTGCATCTTCCGCGCCATCGCGCTCCACCAGCTCTGGACCCAGCGCAACCCCCGTCGTCTTTGACAACCGACGGCCTCTGCCGTTCACACATCTCAAGCTCGACACTACCTTCGCTGTTCACCTTCGCCGCCTGCGTCGCACCGAGCTTATCGACTCCACCACCCTCGATCACGTCGTCGACGCTCTCCGCAAAAGCGCCACCGGCGAGGTCATCTTCGATCGCTTTTCTCGCCTCCTCGCCAACCGGAGCGTCACCAGACTCACCATCTCGAGACCATCCGCAGCATCTTCGGCTACTCACACTTCGCGCTAGCTTATTGAGCTTCGTGTCGCTGTGCTGTGAAGTGTCGTACGGCAGTTGAGAGCGGAAGGCTAAATCGTCAATTGAGCCGTTTCCAAAGAAGCACAGGAGTGATGAAGCTGCTGGTGCAGGAGCTGGCCGAGCAGGTCTTTGCCAACATGAAGGAGCGCCTGAGTCGCTTCCGTGAGGACAATGCGCGTACAAACCTCAAGATCGCGTACACGGCAATGCCCGGCGTCGGCCACGCGTTCACGAGCCGCTCGCACGCGGCTTTCAACCGCAAGCAGTGCGTCCCTCACCAAGCCACAACGAAGTCGAAAGGAATCGGTATACTCTGGAGAACCGCCTACGACTCAAAGTAATACTCTCCACAGCAACGCGGACACGTCAGCTGCTCACCGTCGAAGTCGCTCCCGACAGCGCAGTTTGGGTAGCAGGACACATCGTCTCTCCAGATCGCTCGCATCGACCGGCGTCTCCTCGGCAGACTTCGGCTGTGGCGACAGCGTGCGATCACCCTCCGGGGCCGCCAGCTCCCTTGAGCATAATCTTCTCTGTGATATGC
>JAADWH010000891.1:0-12450 GCA_023335995.1 Globisporangium nagaii
AACTGTTATCCCAGGCGCTGGTCTCCCTCGTCTCAATCGGCAGCGTCGTCCGTGAGAATCACCACAGCGTCATGGTCGTCAACAGCGACTGGAGTCGCAGGTGGTGCACGCGTCTGCACACGAAGCTCAGCGGTCGATACTCTGTCGAGCGTCTGTGCGCGCTACACGAGTACTCGGAGCAAACGGCGCTGTGGCGGGTGTTCCTCGTGTTCGCGCTGTCGACCCTCCCAGCGCTGACAGCGATCATCCTTCTCGACTCGATTCCGCTCGCGGATCCGTCGCTCGGATGGGACAAGAACCCGGGCTTCTGGGCTCGCGTGGCGATAGGCACGTTCGTCTTGTCGATTGGCGTCATGCTCGAGCTTCGCGCGCTGGTGCCAGCTGGATGCATCACGAACGCGGACTGCGTGGCTGCTAGCGTGGCCGCGACGTGCTTGTGCCAGGTCACAACTATGCCGATCGCCATGTACTGGGTGTTCCCAGTGCCGTTCATGATGCTGCTTGGGAACCCCGCGTGGTTCTTGGGGCTCTTCGGAACGACCGTTCTTCGGATCGGACGAGAGAGGATGGCGAGCAACCCCGAGATCAAAGTGCAGCTTCAGCGCTTCATCAGGTTCATCAACGTGGTGACGACGCTGCTGGTGATCTACCCGGTCTACAGTGCCATCTTCCGCAGCCTCCAAGGTGTGAACCAGTTCGCATTTCTGTTCCTGCTGCCAGTTATCAAGTTTGCGATGAAGAGAGCGACGATCAGCGTGGTGGCTGAAGTCGAGGATCTCGTCTTCGTGCTCGCGCTCGCGATCGACAACTTCAACGCGCTGTTCCAGGCGAAGTGCATGCAGAGCTCAGCCTCAGTGTGGACGACAGTGGGGATCATCGTCATCGATGCGATCCAGAATGTTTTCTCGCTGCGACGGCTATTTGCAAAGTTCCGCGAGGTCCAGGTTGCGACGGGAAATGCCACCAGCGTCAGAGGTCTGCTCGCTGACTGCATCGATCTCATGCAGAAGCCCGAAGTGCTCGAGCTGAAGGAGCTTCGGCTGCAGTCGTGGACTCAAGTGTACACCACGAAGGAGACCCAGGACCTCCTGCGCAGCGTGCAACTGGAGCAGCAGCACCAGTTCTCAAAGAGGAAGCCTTCACAGCGAGACAGCTCCAGCTTGTCGTCAAGTGGCTCGTCGAACGCAGTGGTGCCGTGGCCTCCCGCAGCGAAGTTGGCATCTCCAGGCGCGTCCAAGGTACCACTGAACCTCGCCGCGTTTGCTTCGATTGCACCAAAGTCCGAGAGCGACATCCGACCGCTGTCCAAGACGCAGCGCACCGTGATGCTGAAGAAGACGCTGGAGCTGCTGTGGAGGTGCGAGAGCGTGCTGCTCGTCGAGTACATCGAGACCGTGGTACCGATGATGTTCGGCATCTCGATGAGCGCTCTCTACCGCCTCCCGAGCGCGAAGTACTACCCTGGCATGGCCGAAATGGACGCTGCACAGGTGACCGCGGCCGTCTCGAGCATCCTGATCTACTCGGCGCTGGAGTTCGCGTCGCTGATCTACCTGCATCTGATCTTGAAACGGAAATTCAAGCTCTCCGCACTGCACCAGCTCGCGTTCGTGCTCAAGAGCGAGTGGAACATCGTGCAGGGGCTCTCGCTGAGCTGGATCATCGTGGTGTTCGGGTTCACGCTGGTTCACTACGGTAAGTGAGCGATTGGAGTGCTGGAAGGTTGCGACTTATCCATGGTGAGTTCCTGGTGTGTTGACTGCTCCCGATCTCTCATGCACCCAGGCAACGACCTCACATTCGAGTTCAGGTGGGTTCACGACGCGAAGAGCGACTGAGGTGTCGAGACGAAGTTTTATGGATTAGTTCTCTGGTGCTGGCGTGCTGGAGATCGACAACGAAGCGCAATGATGCACTCGGTAACAATAGAATAATAAGCTCGCAATCAAAATACATCCGAAAGCGCTTTTTCGGTGATGAAGCGAGGCTCCTTCCAGTCGACCCGGGGCGCGACAATTCAATCGGCTTGTCAGTTCTGTCTCTTTGGTGAAGGCAGTCAAGATGATCGCCCCGGCTGCCTCGCTAGCCGCTCCTGTTGCCACACGACTCCATCGCTGGCTGTCGTTCTGGGACGTGCACACCAGCGCGCGCCGCTACGAGTACTCCATGAAGCAGTTCCGCCTCTTCGACCGCTACTACCTCTCCACTCCCTGGTACCGCGTGACTGCAGTCTGTATTGGGATGGTTCTGCCCGCGATCTTCATCCTTCTGCTCCTTGACGCGATGCCGCTTCGACCTCCAGCAGAGGGCTGGCGATCCAACTACGCGTTCGGTTTGCGCAACTTTCTAGGTGCCGTGGTAGCAGCCTTCGGAGTAGTCATGCAGATGTCCGTTGTCGCAGCCCGCGCAGAGCTGAACTTCGGCAAGATGGTACTGGTCTCGCTGACTTCCGGGCTGGGCTTTGCTGCAATCACCGCTCTCCTCGCCGAGATCTGGGTCTTCCCTGTCCCGTGGACGATCGTTCTTGGCGTGCCGCCGTGGATGCTGCTCTTGCTGCTCGTCGCTTTCGTCAGCATCGGCCGAAGAAAATTCACGTCGCACCCCAAGCTGAAGAAGGAGATCCGGCGATTCTTCGGCATCCTCGCAGTCCACGCTTCACTCATCGTCGTGTACCCGAGCTACAACGCACTCTTCCTTCGACTCTCCGGACTCCGCCAGCTTGCATTCCTGATCCTCCTCCCAATCATCAAGTTCGCTATGCGAAGAGTGATGGCGTTCGCTGCTGCAGACTCAGGTGAGATGCTCCCAGTGATTCTCATCGGAGTCGACATGTTCGACGCTCTCTACCTCGCGAAGTGCATGCAGAACGCTACGTCTGTCTGGGCCGGAGCCGGACTCATCGCCATCGACGCAGTGGAGAACTACTTCGGCATCGCGCGACTCCACTACCGAGCATTGGAAATGCAAAGCTCGTTCACGCTCGCGGACGTCGAAAACAGAGGCAGCCTACTCGACAGCATGAAGTTGCTCTGCGAGGTGCCGCCAACGCTGAGATCAGCCGGTCCGTCGCCGAGCCAGGCGTCCGAGATGTCGGCGAGCCAGACTTCCGTGATGTCGGCCGCAGAGCCGATCTGCGAAGCTCAGGGCTCAAACCACCCTGCGATTGAGAAGCAGTACACAGAGCTGCGGACGCCGGAGGTTGCAGCAAGACCAGGACAGGTTGCGCCAGCTCCGCCGCACATCAAGGCGCAGCGATCGCAGGTGACATTAGGATCAGCAGGGAGTCTCCCGACCGGAAAGCCTTCGATGGCACGCCTCGTGATCTCTCGGTCGGGACAGAACGCAAAGGCGATGAGAAGGCGCTCGAGCTGCTCCACCACTCCGAGTCCATCCTTCTGGTCGAGTACATCGAGTGCGCGGTGCCATTCCTCTACGCGATTTACCTGCTTATCATCTATAACCTGTCCAACACGCAGTACTACCCCGAGATGGTCCAGGTTTCCACCGACCGGCTGCACCAGATCGTCACGAGCATCTCGCTCTACGCGCTGCTTGAGTTCGCGTCGCTCGCGTACATCCACGTCATCTTCAAGCGCAGATTCGACATCTCGGCGTTCCACCAGCTCGGCTTCATCCTCGAGACCAACTTTGTCTATCTCCAAGGCGCTCTAATCACGTGGGCAGTGGTCATCTTCCAGTTCACGCTCGTTCATTACGGTACGCGAGAGAAAGGTGAGCATCCTGAAACGCAGTCGGAGGAATCCTGATCGATGTCCTTGACTGTTTGATGTTGCGCTAGGCTCGGATTTCACATTCCAGTTCAGATGGCTCCACCCGCAGCTGTCTACTCCGCCACGTTGAGGATCGCTCATCGCTATCTCGTAGGTCGCGCTTGTTCATTTCGGTAAGAGCTGGGTTTCAAGGTGGTATGTGTTGACTTTCTCCTCCAGTATGTGTGCCTCTTTCGTCAAGACATCGACTTTCCGTTCCGATCCGAGTGGATCCGCGCTCGATCGAGCTCGGTTTCTCTACCATACTGGCGAGCTGTCTGGGTCGTGAAATGAAAGCTGGGTGGCAGCACTTCATGACGCAGTCGGGCTACGGTGAACCCACGCAAACTGGAATGTGAGATCGACGCCTAGCCGTCAAGAGATAGAACAGTGAGCGGGGAAGTTTGCATAATACACCCCAGTTTCATGGCGAGGGAACGAACCGTAGTGCATCAGCGTGAACTGCAAGACGATAACAACCCAGCCCACGAGCACGCCCTGTACCAGTGCCCACTCGGTCTCAAAGACGAACGCAAGCTGGTGCAGCGCCGAGAAGTTGAACTTGCGCTTCAAAATCATGTGCACGACAGCGAGCGACGCGACCTCGAGACCAGAGTACAGCAGGATGCTCGCGACGGCCGAGTCCATCTGGCTTGGACTCATCTCGCTCGTGCCCGGGTAGTACTTTGCATTCGGCAGGCGGTAGAGAACGCTGAGGTAGATCGCGTACAGCAACGGGATCGCAGACTCAATGTACTCGACGAGGAGTAGGAGCTCACACTTCCAGATCAGGTCCAGCGCGCTGCTGACTACTCGAGAGGTGTGGCGTCGGTCGAGAGGTGCATGCGGCAATGGCAGCACTTGATTGAGCAGCACCGGAGCGGCAGTGCGGAGAAGGCACTTTGGTTCTAGCACCAACGGCACAACCGAAGCCGTCGATGATCGCAGCAGCTGGAGTTTGCCTGTTTGAGCTGGTGCGACTGCAAGTCCGCTGGCGACTGACAGGATCGGCTCAAGCTTCGATATACTTGATCGCTTTCTCGCTTGCTGCTGCGCCACGTCGAGCCGCTGAAGCATCGCCTCTCGCTCTGATCTCAGCTCTATTTTCGTGCTGCTCCGAGTGCGCAGTGCCAGGACCAACTGTCGATCTAGCTGCTGCGGATCCGCGAGGGCTTCGGAAACCTGGCTCAGGAGATCGAATCTCACTCCGAGAGTGCCAGTCTTGCCTGCGAACCCGTCGATCGTCTTGACTTGCATCATGAGATGGTGGATCGAGTACAGGTTCTGCACGGCGTCGATTCCGATAATCGCCACGATAGCCCACGCCGAACCGGTGCTCTGCATGCATTTGGACTGGTACATGGCGTTGAAGACGTCGACGCTCGCGACGCGCGCGGGCATCTGGTCGACTTGATCCTGCGCGACTCTGACGACAACGCGCTTCAAGACGATCTTGATGACCGGAAGCACAAACACGAATGCGAGGCGATTCGAGCCGCTGAGTCGCTGGAACACTGCTTGGTACGACAGGTAGATCGGCAGGAAGCAGCTCGCGACAGTCATTTGCTTGGCAAACACCTTCAGCTGCGTCTGGAGCTCCAGGTTGTCGCGCAAGTTGTCCATTCCAATCGCTGGCACCATCGAGATCGCGAAGAAGAAGCCCCAGGACGGCATGAAGAAGAAGAACCCAAACGGGATCGGGAACACCCAGTAGTTCGCCACCGGGATGAACGACACAGTGTACCCGCCTGCGGTGAAGACACTGACAAACAGACATGTCTTCATTGTCATGGACGCCGCTGGGACATCTGCCTGGAGCTGGAGCAGGATGCCGAGCGTCAGCAGCAGCGCGCTGCCAAACAGCCGAATCCACAGCACTTCATTGCGCTCCCAGCCTTCAGACGGTTCACGAAGAGGCATCACGTCAAACAGCAAGCACGCTGCCAGTGGCGGCGCGACGGTCGCGAGACAAACGAGCACCGCGCGACTGAGTGGCTTCGAGCGCGCGTAGTCCTCCAGCGCAAAGGCGCGCTCGACCGAGTACTGTCCCTGTAGGTGAAGCCGCATCCGTAGTGGAGTCTTGGCAGAGTGGTGGGAGGATTCGGAGACTGAGGAGCCTCGGTGTTGTGAGAGCACAATGCAGATCGGCTGAGGGGGTCATCCGCACAGAATCTGCAACTCTTCTCGAAATATCTCTCGATTGGCTCACGTGATCGCGCTGGAAGTTCTGCATATCGGACAATCGTTAGGCACGGTGTGGGCCAGCGCCGCTGAGACGCAAGCCGCGTTCATGCACGGAAAGAAAGCGCCGAGAAAGCGGAAGCACGACGCAAATACACCCTCCGTCGCTCTCGAAATACTCGAGAGCAGTTCGCTTCGGTTTTCAGTTTTCAGTTTTCGGTTTTCGGTTTTCGGTTTTCGACAGTACCAAAAGCGAGCGACTCGGAGGCAAGTCACCGCTGTGCGATGGCGAGCTGCTGAACGCCATCTACCTCGCGGTTCTCAACACGCTGCCGAATGAGGTGTACCACCCTGGGATGTCCGAGCTGACGCCTGAGAATCTCCACAGAGCGGTGGGCATCGCTTTGAACACGCTCCTGGAGTTCGTACTCGACTGTTTATTCTCGATCCTCAGAACGAAATGAATCGATCAGGACGAGATGCAATCAGTCTGAGCGGTGCTTGCTATAATAGAAATGTGTCAACCAAATCAGATCGTTGGTTGAGCTTCGTGGTGTCAGACTGCTTGTGTTGCCGTCATCCTGCGCACAAGCGAGCTGGAGAGATGCGCTCGACTGCAGAGAGTCTCAGCAACGATGGACCGTCCGCCCCAGAGCGACGCGCTCGTGCCTGCCAGTACTCCGTCGAGCGCCTCTGCGCGCTTAACGACTACAGCAACACCACGTCGCCACAGCGCGTGCTCTTAGTCTTTGTCGCGATGAACCTTCCGTCGCTCGTCGCGATCCTGCTCCTGGACAGCATTCCGCTGCAAGACCCCTCCCTCGGCTGGAAGGAGAACACCTCGCTCTGGGTCCGCGCATTCGGAGGCATCTTCTTTCTCACAGTGGGCATCGGCTTCCAGCTGCAAGCCATGGTTCCTGCTGCGCGGCTGACCGTGTGGAAGTGTCTCGCCTTGGGTCTCGTGACGTCGGTCGGGTACACAGCTGCGCTGGTGTTCCTTGCGAGCTGCTGGGTGTTTCCGATCCCCTATATGGTGTTGGTGGGGACGATACCCTGGTTTGCATGCTTCGCTGCAGGGTTCGTCGCTCTCACGGGACTGACGACTCTGAGAGAGGACCACGAATTCAAGGTTCAGCTGAAGCGCTACACCAACAAAGCTACCTTCGAGGCGACGTTCCTGTTCATCTATCCAGTCTACAACGTGGTCTTCCTGCGACTCGGCCGCGACGAGCAGCTCGCGTTCATCTTCGTACTCCCAGTGGTGAAGGTAATCCTGAAGAAGATCATGGCGAGAGTGGCGGCAGATGTCGAAGACCTCGCGCCAGTGCTCGTGGTGAGCGTCGACCTCTTCAACGCTCTCTACCAGTCCAAGTCGATGCAGAACTCGCTCTCCATTTGGACGACAGTCGGGATCATCGCGATCGACGTGTGCCAGAACATCTACTCGCTCCGTAAGCTCTTCAAGTACGTGGCTGAGATCCAAGAGCTCGCTGGCGGAAACGTCGAGGCCGAGCATTTCCTCAATCGCGTGCTCCAGTTCTGCAACGACCCGAGGCAGCTCGAGTCCAACGTGCTCCTGGGACTGCGCGTGAGGTCCACCTCGAGCGTGACGTTGACGAAGAAGAACGCCAATTTCATCAAAAAGATCGACCAGCTGCAGAGAGATATGCAGCAGCAGCGGTCGAGCATGTCAACGCGCGAGCACTCGGAATCGGAGGTGCGACCCTCGAGCGCGGTGTTAAGCACGTCGGTGCTCTCGAAGGGGCCGAAGTGGACTGCCGCAGCTTCCATTGTGCCATGGTCGCCTTCTGGGGCTGCACTCTCAGTCGCTGGGGCCAACCCGAGCCACATAATCGACACACGAGCCACCTCAGTTATCCGACATCTTAGCTCCGTGCACCCCGCAATCATCTTTGGCCCGAACGAGAAAAAGGCGCTGATGATCAAGAAGGCGCTCGAGCTCGTCTGGAAGTGCGAAATGGTGCTGCTCGTCGAGTACATTGAGTCAGCGATCCCGGTCCTCTTCACCGTCTACATCGCCGTGCTCCACCACCTCCCAAACGCGATGTACTACCCAGGCATGCGCGATCTCACCTCCGAGCAGCTCCAGTCTGCGCTCTCGAGTATCCTCATCTATGCGCTGCTTGAGCTCGCCTCGCTCGTCTGCGTGCACGCGGTTCTGAGATGCAAACTAGGGATTTCGGCATTTCACCAGCTGGCTTTCGTATTCGAGAACGAGTGGCTCGTGCTACAGGGATCGTTCTTGGGCTGGGTGCTCATGAACCTCCAGTTCACGCTCGTGCACTACGGTACGCCTCTGATCCGCGTTGCGTTCGCTTGAGAGTGTGCTAACGCGTGTCTCGTGCGATTTGCTGCCTCTGTCTGTCGGTGTCTAGGGAGCGACTTTACGTTCAAGTTCGACTGGATGCGGAAGACAAGCAGTGAAAGCACGAGGTGACACCGACGTCGAGAGGTGCGCTTGGCTCGGAGGCTTACGTCGCAGACTTTTGGACGAGATCTCGATTCGAGTTACAAGGTGTGGCTTGGTGTAGCTCGAGATGGCGTCGGTGTGAAGGCTCGGGTTTCTCGAACGCGAAATTTGGCGAAGCCCGTGAAGCATTTCGGAGCGCTATCCTAATTCAAGCGAAACGGATCACACGAGCCAAAGACACCCCACGATGTCACTCGTTATCACACCTGATCAACAGATGCCGATGCCGTGGTTTCGCACATCGCGCTGATCTTGAAACAGCGATGAGCACGCGTGCTTGCCATATTTTTATCCCGACGATGGACCGCATCGCTTTGCTCGACAAATGTGTCACTCGCAATAAAACAAAGCGTGATCGAGCTCGGAGGGACATAGATGACGCTGTGTCGAGCGCTCGCACGACTTCACGCGGCAATGAGGAGCCGCCAGCGCCACTACCGCGGGCAGTACTCGATCGAGCGCCTCTGCGCGCTCAGCTATTACACCGACACCACCTCCAGAGCTCGCGTGCTGGCTGTTGGCATCCTGACGATCGCACCCCCGCTGCTCGTGATCCTGTTTCTCGACGTTATTCCGCTGCAAGATCCGGCTTCGGGCTGGGAGAGCAACTACTCGATGTGGATCCGCGTGTTCACCGGCTCGTTCATGCTCGCGATCGGCGTGTCGCTCCAGCTCCAGGTCATGGCGCCAGCAGCCCGCCTCAACATCCGGAAAAGCGTCGGAGTGGCGTTGGTCACCGGCGCTGGGAACTGCGTCGCGTCCATCCTTCTCGCGATGGTCTGGGCTTTCCCCGTGCCGTTCATGGCGATCCTCACACTGCCGTCCTGGCTCACGCTCTTCTGCTCGGGGATCGTGCTCACCATCGGACTCGACAACTTGAGGCAGAATCCGCTGCTAATTGTTCAGATCAAGCGCTACGCGACAAAGCTGTACATCGAGTCGAACCTGCTGCTAATCTACCCAGCGTATAACGTCGTGTTCGTCTCGCTGAGCGGCGTGGAGCAGTTGGCGTTCATCTTCGCGCTTCCTGCGATCAAGTTCGTTCTGAAGAAGATCACGAACCAGGTCGTGGCGGATCTCGAAGACCTCGTGCCGGTCGTCGTCATCACCATCGACCTCTTCAACGCGCTCTACCAGTCCAAGTGCATGCAGAGCTCGGGCTCGATATACACGACCATCGGGATCATCGCAATAGACGCGATCCAGAACTTCCTGAGTCTCCGACAACTCTTCGAGTACATGCGCGAGGTCGAGGAGCTCACGAACGATGATATTGTGTCTCAAGGCGCTCTCGCGTTCGCTCTGAAGCTCGTCAGCGAGCCGCATCAGCTCGACGCAGAAGCGCTCTTGGAACTTCGTGTGAACTCGTGTGTGAACATGTCGCTCTCGAAAGAGCAGATGGGGATCATCGAGAGGATGCAGTTGCTGCAGGACAAGGCGAAAGCGGGCTTCCTCGTGGTTGGCATCAACGAGAACCAACACACACTCTCGGATCGCCAAGCTCGTTCTGGAGACGAGAACGGACCAGGGTCCCGCTCGTCGCACAATGCCGTCGTTCCCTGGACCAAGGATGCCCAGCGCCAAGGAAACAACAAAAGTACCAGCGGGTTGTTAGCCAACTCGACCAAGATCGTCCCGTCAGTCGCAGTGCAGCCTCAGCAAAGATCCGAACGCACTCTCACGAACAAGGAGAAGGCGACTGTGCTCGAGAGGACGCTCGAGCTACTGTGGAAATGCGAGCGGCTGTTGCTCGTCGAGTACGTCGAGTCGGCGATCCCGCTGCTTTACGCGGTCTACCTCGCGATTCTCTACCAACTGCCAAACGCAGCGTACTACCCTGGGATCTCGGAGATGACTCCAGAAAAGCTGCAGGGCGTGATCCTGAGCATCTTGATCTACGGCTTCCTCGAGTTACTCTCGCTGCTGTACGTGCACGCGATCCTCCAGTGGAAGTTCAAGCTCTCGCCACTGCACCAACTCGCGTTCGCGCTGGAGAACGAGAGGCTGCTGATTCAGGGCATGCTCATGGCATGGGTCATCGTGATCCTCCAGTTCACGCTGCTGCACTATGGTATGAGCACTTTCGTTGCTGGTTTTGGCTTGTGGAAGCCCGACGGGTGTCCAAAGAATGCGAGTCTCAACGAATACTTGCTCTCCACTGCTGATTGCAGGCATCGACTTCACGTTCCAGTTCGACTGGATCGCGAAACAGAGTAACAGCAGCTGAGGACACCATCGCCGGTCTGCGTCGCATGCGTTTGCGAGTCCGGTCCGCGGATAAGGTTCACGCGACACACACTCGCATCTGCATGGCGAGTGGAAAGAGGCAATTTGTCGCACTCGAGGTAGCCCAGAACTGCGTTTCGCAGCCGTTTGGACGACCGAAAGCTTCCAGGCTGTCGTCAGGACGCGGGTTATTTCGAGCTTCCTCGGATGCACGCAAATTACTTTGCAGGCAGGCACATTTACATGTCTTGCCTTGCGTCGGCTCGCATTCTCTCGTGTTCTTCGTCGGCTCTCCTCCACCGCTTCTGTGTATTGAGCAGCTATGCGCATCAGACAGAAAGTCACAATCTCACTCTCGAGCGCTAGCACGCACCCGTCGCGTCGATGTCTGTGATGCACAACGCGCCGTCGAATGCCGATGTCCCGCTGCCAGCAGCACCGCTTCCAGGAGACGCCAGTCCCGTGGCCACGTCCGGCCAGTACTCGCTCGAGCGGCTCTTCGCCTTGCAGGACTACGCTGTGTCCAAGTCCTATGTGCGCGTGTTCGTCGTGTGCGTGCTGATCGCGATGGTGCCGCTCGCGACGATTCTGGCGCTCGAGTCGATGCCGCTGCAGCACCCGTCAGACGGCTGGGACAAGAACATCACGCTGTGGGTGCGCACGTACATCCAGATCTTCATCATTTCGCTCGGCGTGGCGTCACAGCTGCAAGCCATGGCGCCAGTTGCTCAGCTGACGCTCAAGAAGTGCGTGTTTGCGAGCATCATCGGCGCTACAGGGTTTGTCGGCTCGCTGCTGCCGATGGCGTACTTTATTGGCTTCCCCGTGCCGTTCAGCATCGTCATGGGCGTGCCAGTGTGGAGCATGTGCATCTTACCAAGCCTCGCCGTCGGGATCGGAATCGAGAGACTCAAGCGCGACGCTGTGCTCCGGGACCAAGTGCAGCGGTTCATGGTCAAGATCAACCTGGAGACGTCGTTCATGGTCATCTACCCGATCTACAGCAACATCTTCCTGTCGCTCTCAGATCACGCCCAGTTCTGGTTCATCTTCGTGCTCCAGATCATCAAGCTCGTGCTCAAGAGACTCATGGCGAAGCTCGCGCGCGGCTACGAGGATCTCGTGCCGGTCGTGATCATCAGCGTCGACCTCTTCCACTCGATCTACCAGTCCAAGTGCATGCAGAGCTCAGGGTCGTTGCTCACGACCATCGGGATCATCGCAATCGACGCGTGCCAGAACGTCGCCATGGTCGGTCGCCTCTCGCACCACATGAGCGAAGTGCAGAGCATCGCGGATTCTGCCGAGGTCACCAGCTCTGGGGGCTTGCTTGGCTATGTCATCAAGCTCGTGGACAACCCCGAGAAGCTCGCGAAGTCCGAGACGCTCCTTGACGTCCGCGTATGGGCGTCTCCGAGCATGGAACTCTCGGAATCGCAAATGGGAGTGATCCGAAAGCTTGAGCAGACGCAACAGGAGCTCTCGACGAAGCTGAATGCGCCAGGCATCGTCCGCAAAAGTGCTCCGGGCTCTCCAACAAAGTCCTTGACTAGATGCAAATGGCTGCGCATCCCAGCCGTCCTCCCTGTTTCACCTATGAGCAACAAGGCGAGCCCGACGCTGCCTGGGTCGTCCGAGAAAGACCACGCGCTGCTGATCAAGAGAACCCTCGAGCTGCTCTGGAAGTGCGAGCTCATCCTGCTCGTCGAGTACATCGAGACGGCGATCCCGCTCCTCTACTCGGTCTACCTCATTGTGCTCTACCACTTGCCGAACGCCAAG